>JAHWFP010156789.1:3222-15667 GCA_023313725.1 Lithobius niger
CAGCCTCTTACTGACAAAATTTTACACCTAGACCCTAACTGTCAAAGCTTGTCCGTGTTCCTTCTAGGTTTTGACTTTTAGATCCTTACTCTAAACATTTAACGTTCCGTTTTTGTTTATTAATTATTGTGCAGTTAGACGTTTATCCATTATACGCTCTTGTATTATACGAAAATCCGTTTCGTTGATTTTTCCCAGATTTTTTAAAATTTAGGCAGATATTAGATAATTTTCCTATTAGACGACTTTCCAGTTAGACTTTCGTCCGACGTCCCTACCCTGACCAGTGATGCAAACGGTGCATTAAACACCACCCGTGCTTCCGATAGCACATCAATGAACTTCTATAGTGAAGGGTGGCAGCTTCCTAGCAGAGAAGAGTAACCCCGATGCCGTCCTAAACAGCATTTTTGGCTTTTGGCATGTCACTTAAAACCGCCTCGTAACAATTCCACAATGAGAGTTTGAATTAGGGTTCCTTTCGTCGCCTCCCGCCTATCATTGGCCTTCCAATCCACATGGCCACAAAATAATCGAGTAAAGTTCGAAGGGTTCTTGCACTGATTTGGGTGACTTGCACGCTTCTGCTACAGCTTCGTCTCGACACGCGAGCAAGAGATGGCATCCAGCGAAGCTATATACAAAGGATACTCGGGGTCTTCTTCGTAATTCGTTCCGACATCATTTATGTTGTTGAACGTGTCGCCCGTACACACTGACTCAAAATGAAAGAAAGAGCCACGACTTGCAGTGAAAGTGGCCTAAGATGCATTTATTGCAGCTTCTTCGAATTCCGTCGTAATGGTCTGTGGTGCGAATTTGCGAAACCTGGATGTGGACGAGAGACAGCGGTCAATACACGGTGCGAACGTGACGTTTAGTTTATTAGGCAGCAGTGCTAACAGCAGTGTCATTTTCAATGTGCGTCTGGCGCACCAATTTTTACATCTCCACGTTAATTCTAAATTCCTCTGTGTTGAAAAGAGTAAAATCCGGTCGAGATACCATGACCACTGTTTAACAGTAGGAAAGTGACTCCACTTATGTTTAAAGTGCAAACTGCCGGTGTTTCTAGTTCTATTAGACTGGTGATGGTGGGTAACGCACCACACGCTGCTCTCCTACGTCTTTGTGTTGTACGCTTCATGGTCAGAACGACAGGTGACTTAGCCATTTTTACAGACAATGAAACTGTTTCAGTAACTCCTGTAATAGTCTGCTGTGGGTGGCAGAACTGGACTCACTTCAGTATGTGGGTTTGCGACAAAAATGCACGGGCTTCTAAATTCACCGGATCTGGCACATTGTTGTGATTGTTGTCCCGAATACTGACAGAACAAATAACGTTTTGGAAGGATGGGATCATCGCTTTAGTTGTCTTGTAGGACAAAACCATCCTCCAATCTGGAAACTAACAGTGGAGAGATATGGTCCGGGGATTTTTTTTTCACTGGGTGAAAAAACCCTGGGGTTGCAAAAAGGTGAGCTATGGCCAGGGGGAGAACAGAAGGGGAGGGAAAAGTCGAGGTGGTCGAACTCCGGGGATTTTGTGCTGAACCCCCGGGGAAGTATAGAGTAGAAACGTCTAGAGAAAATATTCCACCCTCTAATACCCCAGGGAAAAATGATGTAGTGAGTTATGCTTCCGAGGGTGTTTTAACTGAAACCCCAGGGGTTCCTTCCCCTCGACTTGCACAAGAGCATATCTCACCACTTTTAACTTTTCAAAATCCCTGGGGATTTCCCCAAAACCCCCAGGGTTCGACCACCTCGGGTTTCGCTTTCCCCTGGGTTAATTTACCCCTCACCATATCTCTCCACCGTTATTGAACGTATGCAGGCTGAAAAGCAACAGATGATGTCAAAATCGAAAAGCATAAAAATGGGAGCCCTCCAAAACGAAGAACAAATACTGTGTATAGACGAATGCAAGAAAGGCTCCGTAATGTGTGCCTGCAAATTTACAATGATGAAGTTAGCATTCCAGACTTTTTGTCACGGGCTGCACGCAACCTCCGAAAACGACAGTACTGAATTTTGGGGATTTTTACCAGGGATTTTTTTTGGTTGGGGATTATTTAGCAAGGAATTTTTTAGCTGGGATTTTTTAACCAGGGATTTTTTTCCGGGGTTTTTTCTTCCTACATTCTAGATTCCCAGGTGATCTCCTCGTTTTCAGTATGAACGCGTCCACGCAGTACTTCCAATTCTCACTTACAGAATTTCCCCAAGTAAAGACAAAATTTCCCTTTTTTTATTATCTGTACAAAAAAAAATTCCTTTCATTAAACCACTAATTTTTAACATTTCCTAATTTTAAAAAATAATTTTGAATCCGTTTTAATGGCACAGGAGCGCCACCTATTGCCGTTTACTGAAAATAAAATTGAATCGACGACTTATTTTATTAGAACTAGTCCTCCTGCCATTCCTGCCAGAAGTGATGTATATATGGATGGGCCTGTAAAAATTAGTACTAAATTTTCGTGATTTTAGCCTTAATAAACCAGCAACCGACGTGAAATAAACACTAACCAAACTGTAAATTGGGGTTGGGTAAAGGTCTAAAATGTTAACACGCGTTTGTTGGAGTAGAAGTTTCAAAATGGTGGGTCTGAAGGAGCGTTTACGCAGCAACTCGCCTTTGCATTCTCGCCGCTAGAATTTAATCGCGATGGCAAAGGTGTCGTTGCCATGGTAGCGACGCTTCCTGGATTAGCTAAATCCGACATCGTTTGGCCAAATGCGTGCAGTCTTATAATTCGTGACAGTAAGAAAAAGAATTCTTCCTGACGAAACAATTTTCTCAGTCGCTTCCAGCCTCAGTTTTTGATTCATTTCGTTGCGAGCTGGCAGAGCTAAAACCGCCGCCATGTTGGAATTTCAGATGACTTCTAGCTTCTAGCTGCGAGAATGCAAAGGCGAGTTGTTGCGTAAACGCGCCCTGATGGAGAGAAGACCGTGACTCATTAGAGAAAATTGCAACGTGCAAAGAAAACACAGAATTCCCCCATTTTCCCCCCTTTTCTCTGTTGAATATTTTTTTCCATTTGAAGAGCATTTTCCCCCTAAAAAAGAGAAAATTTCCCTGTAAGTGAAAGCGCTGCGTCCACGGCAGTTACCTCTCTTGTATTCCATGTGTTTCCACATAGTGTTTGTAATATGTCGTGTATCAACGGTGTATCGATAACCCTTACATTCCTCCACTTTTCAGGCTTTGAACGTAGCAAGACATCGTATGTACCGTATACTATAAACACAATGAAAAGAAAGAATCAATTCGTTGCCCCTGCCCGGTTCCTTTTCCCTTTAATACGAAATAAATTCTCGGTCACCAAAAGCGTGACAAATATAGCCCCCCCCCCCAAAAAAAAAAACACCCTGTTCCTGTTCGTTATAAAACGAATAAATTCTTACCTTGACAACAACTCAGCAATGACCAGGTGACCGCATAACAAAAAACAAAAAAGCACGATCGGAGAGGGAGACACATACAAAAACGATAAACGTTTAAACAGTAAAACGGTTTTTTTTTGTTATGTATTGTAAACGTTTGGTAAACCTTCAAATGTTTTATTTTATTTAAATTGACTGATTTAATTTGATTGAATGATTATTGAATAAGTAATAGATATCCGTGAATCCCAGGCGATTTAACGGCTATAATTTCTTGCGAGCAAGAAACGAGTAGTCCAATATCGAAGGGGAGGAGGGAAACACGAGCGCGCTTGCGCACCAGTTTTTCATTTCAGCCTCGAGATATTGGACTAGCCGTTTCGAGTTCAAGAGCAATTATAGCCGCAAAATCGCCTATGATTCACGGATATGTATTTTAATGCTAAGGTGTGACGTAAAGCTAATTTATCGTCTTATTCGGGTTTTTTAAACACTTGTTTCAAGAATTTAAGAATTTTTACATGCGACATTATGTAAATTCCTGAACGGAAGTTCCGGGTTGGAAACGGGGTTGGAAACTTCCTGTGTCTGAAGGCCGACTGAAAGGGAGGGACGCTCTGTAATACCGATGTTGTGTTTAAGGTAAAACCGTAATTTTTTCTACTTTAATAGTTTAAATAAGATGAGTGCATAAAATGCACTATTCGCTTGAGTCTCGTAGGTTTTTAGACGTATTTCAAAGTCTCAGTAGCCTAGTTTTCGTACCGTCGGAACGAAAGGTTGCCGGGTTGGGCCATTCCTTCGTGGGTGGGGCCTAGCATAGTACGCGAGTTTTTTTTTTTTTTCGTGTTAGGCTTGAAAGAAAAATGCCGCAGGTTGTAAATGTGCCTGTTTGTGTTGGTTGCAGTGAGGTGTGCTGGTTGAATTTGTGTTGTGTACGGTAATTTTGCCAAGTCCGGTCATATGTCACATGGTGGAGCGAAGACCGAAAAAAAATCTCTGGAAAAAAAAATTCCCTGGAAAATAAATCCCGGTAAAATAGTCCCCGGAAAAAAGATCCAGCGGAAAAATAATCCCCTGGAAAATAAATCCCCGGAATAAAAATCCCCTGGAAAAAAAATCCCAGTAAAATAGTTCCCGGAAAATAAATCCCCAAATAAAAAAAAATCCAAAATTTTTAGCAATTCTACTTATTAAAGAGGCATTCCTACTTGAAAGAATATGGGACTGTTTATGATATTAACAGGAATATTTGGTAAAATAAGATTTTGGTGATGTTAAATCAACTGGCTTCGAACCACAGGAACTGCAATTTGTGGCTTTCAGACGGTCTTGTGCAAACGGTGGAATACAAAGCGAAAGTGTAACATGGCTACGCCCAAGTGCTTCAGACGTGTGTGGTATTTAGTTGTTCCTGGTGTTAAATACATTGCCGCAGCGAGCGTGGCAGCGCGAGCAAGGCAGACACACTTCATAGCCAATCACAGAAGTTATATTTATGGATAGTTTCTTATTGATGTTCCTCTTTTTAACCTTCAGACGTGAGTTAGTTAAATTTTAGAACAAACACAGTTTACACGTACTTCAGCGTTCTCATCAAGACTTGCGCTACTATGTACAATACGTACATTCGTTGATGATTTTGATTTTTTTTATTACATTTTAATTCTCAGATCTTGTAAAGCATTGTCTTATTAAACCCTCGTGATTTTTTTCTGTTTTTTTCCCCACGGGATCGTTTTTCCTTGGGATCTTTTTCCAGGGATTTTTTATCCAGGGATCTTTATTCCGGGGATTTATTTTCCGGGACTCGGTGGACAGGGGTTGTGTAGACCCCCACAAAAAAATGTTATTTATCAAAAAAGTGTGGGTTATCAAAATTAACCCACCGTGACGTGAGTGGGTTTTCACATTAACCGTTTATAACGACTACACTTATAGCATGGGGATGTGTTAGCGTGACGTCACCACCGTGCATTAAATTAAAACGCTAGCTCTGGCAACCATTTAAGAAAAATCGTGGTGGAGTCCGCAATCCACGATCTGAGGAGGAATAGAGAGAAAAAAACCGGCTAAAACATTTTTTTAACGTTTTGTAATCCTTCAGTGTTTATTTTAATTTAATTGAATGATTTCATTTTAGTGAACGATTATGATATACTGAATTAAACTAAACGTTTTTTTCTGGCAACCACTTATTATTTATTTTTAAAATTTTTTACGGCATTACTGCAGTGCGGCATTTGGGCAACGACAGATTTCTCGCTCACTAAACTTTACGTAGTTAATAGTAATCTGATGGTTGCTTCTCGTATTTACCGGAGAATGCGGCTTTCGAGTTGTCTGTATGCAGAAACCAGAGCAACAATACGGACACAGATCTTCTCCTCGTGCCTCATGACACGATGTACGATGCTTGCGACATGACAGCTTTGATTCATGGTAACAAGAAAAGAATTTTTACTGCATTACGAGACGACGGACTGATTTCTGTAGGATTATAGTCGATGGTTTGTTTTCGATTCGATAACCCCGAAATGGACGCCATGTTGGAATTTGAATTCTCGCTGCGAGTAACTATTTATTCTACCGTCGTCTGATCAAGGCCAGGAGCTGTTCTATGCGCGAGAACAGCACATTTTGGAAATAGCGTGAAACAACAATGTTGTAGCAATGTTTAAAATTATTGTTGCAGTTTGTTCTTTTTCCGTGTTGTCATTCATAACACATTTAATGTGTTATCTACTACCGCATTCATTTAGTTGAAACGGGAAACTAGTCACAAATAAATAACGGTTGACTAGCAAATAGCGTTCGGCGTTAGGTCTCCTTGCGTCAACGCGCTCTTGTCTACAGCGTTTTACACGTGCGACATTTTTCATGTAACGACATTTTTTACTTACGGCACTATTCCCGGCGGCGTATTGTCAGGCGGCGCTTTTCCTGAGGCGTTATGACGTGATATCACCAGGGCTATATTTTATTCGGGCCGAAATACAGAACAACTTACATCGAGCAAAAGTATGACCAGAGTCAGGGCGGGTTTACGCAACAACTCGCTTTTGCATTCTCGCAGCGAGAATTGGCAAAGTTGTCGTTGCCATGGTAACAACGCTATCTGGATTAGCTAAATCCGACGTCGTTTGAGTAAATGCTTTAAGTCTTATAATCCGTGACAATATGATAAAGAATTCGTCCTGACGAAATTTACACAGTCGCTTCTGAACTCGCATTATTAAGTATCTTCATTGCGAGTCGACATAGCTAAAACCGCCGCCATGTTGGAATTTCAGACGATGTCTAGCTTCTAGCTGCGAGAATTCAAAGGCTAGTCGTTGCGTAAATGCGGCCTCATGGGGCAACGTAACCTGATGGTTAGAACGACTGTCTCATGTCTGTTTCATCTGCACTGAAGAAGGCCCTGTATCGAGCTTTACCTCAGCCATCCCTGACATTTTCAGGAAGAGAAGAGCCCTGTAAAAGCATCGTGCACTGGGAAATACAAAACAACTTATATCGAGCAAAAGTATGACCGGAGCCATGGTGCAAGGTAACCTGATGGTTAGCCCGACTGGCTCATCTGCACTAAGAGGGCCCTGTTTTGAGCTTGACTCCAGCCATCCCTGGCATTTTCAGGAAGAGAAGAGCCCTGTGAAAGCATCGTGCACTGTGGAATACAGAACAACTTATATCGAGCAAAAGTATGACCAGAGCCATGGTGCAAGGTAACCTGATGGTTAGCACGCTTGATGGTTAGGTACTTGCATATTCGATTCCAAATAAAAGAAGGTTAGTCTAAAAGAAGGTTAGTAGTTCCAAGAGGATGGACCGTATGCGGTCAGTAACAGAGGGCTGTGGTAACTGAGAATTGTTTGAGAAAGCGTGGGCATTGGCTGGCGGTAGCCAAGATGGCGGCGCCCGTTTGTCGGTTCGGCTCATTGAGAGATGTGGGCCGATTGGGGATTTGAATGGTGGTAGGGCCGTTAATGTTTTCCTTTTAACGAGGGTAGTGCTTTGGCATGGATTCAGGAAACTTTAAAGTGTTGACCGGCCATGTTGGGCACGGAATTGAGAACGTATTGACGTCAGGTCTGACGCGCAGTGAGGTAAATTACGATGAGGATTTAAGGGCAAATAGGTTTGTACTGTCGGAGTCTGATGAGGGCCCAGTTGATGGTTATGATCATAAGGGGTGCAGGATTGGATCAAATTCCGACAGGGTGGAAAGGAGGTCCACAGCGGTGGAAAAGTTGGTGGAACGTGAATCTACTTACGATTTACCGGAGGCTATAACACTGATAGTGCTTTGGCAGATGGGGCAAAAACCCTGCAGTGGTGGGATCGCCACAAGAATGTGCGGTTGTTAACCGAGTTGTTAGGTAAGATCCAGGGTGGGTATGTTACGGAGCTGGTGTTGCAACATCAATTTTTAGGCTACATGAACTCTGGCGTTGTGCCGTAAAAATAATAATTGCCTTTGGTCGTTTAGACGGATATAAGCAGCTGTGGGCAGTGCAGTCGAGTCTGTTGCAGGTTATGCTCCCTTTGTTACTGTCCCTTGATTTGGTGGGACAAGTTAATCCCGAATTTCAGAGTAGGCAGATGGCATTGGTCTGGCAGTGTTCAGTTGATGGGGCAGTCTTGCAAATTAATGCAACATTACAACTGGCAGTGGTGAGACGTGGTCAGCTGCAGTTTACCTACAAGAAGAATGTTTGTTGGAGGTTGCTTGCATAGGAATCGATGAAGGATAATTTGTTTGAGGCCCTATTGATGATATGTTAAGAGAGGTCAGAGGTCTTCTGCGACGGAGAAGAAAGCCTAGTAGGCGGAGGTAGCAGTGAGTTCCTCCAGGGTTGACCGAGTGTAGGCCTCAGCAGTTTTAACCTTCTAGGGGAAATAAAGAGGGACCTTTCAAGCAGAGTGAGGTTCCTGGCCGGGCGAGTGGATTTCTAGGCAGGCATGAGTGACAGTATATTAAGGGAAGGCTTTTTCGAACCAGTTTTCTGAGAGGGTAGGATTTCTTTTTGTTTGGACGAATGGCGGAGGATGAGTGCATCGCAGTGGACCCTGGAGATGGTGGCGGGATGTGTGGGGGTTGAGAAGGATCCCGCCATTTCTACGGTGTCGAACGCTGCTCAGGAGTTGCCACTGGACGAAGTGGCTTGAACAAGGGGATTTTAAATTTAAAAGGCTCGAACAGGTTCGTGAGGGTGGTGCCCTTCATGATGGAGATGCTGACATATGTCGTGAAAGGCTTCCATATGGAAGGGTGGATGTTGTCTATCGACCTAAAGAACGCGTACTATGCAGTCAGTATGAGGAAGGATCAGCGGAAGTTCCTGATGTTCTGATGGAAGGGTATGCTATTTCGTGTTGCATGCTCCCATTCAGGTTGGGAATGGGCCCTCAGATTTTCACCACATTGATGGCAGAGATGATGGCTAGAGATGAAGGCAGAGATAATGGCAAAGATGATGAGGGGACAGAACGAATTTTGATTATATCGACAACCTGTTGGTGGTCGGCTGGAAGTCATAGAGGTGCAGAGGCTGGTGGCAGTAGGCTTCGATGTGAACTGGGCCAAGTCCCATCATCTTCCCACTCAGAACATCGTGCATTTAGGCGTGATAATCAACACGACAATATTACGATTGAGCCTGCCGGCAGAGAAGGTAGGAGCCCTGGGTGAGGAGGCCAGACGGCTGTTTTGCAAAGGCATGGTGATGAAGGTGGCCTACCAGAAGTACGTGAGCTTGGCGGAGAGTACAATGCCAATAGGGAGAGTAGCTCGGTTGCGTACGAGAGTGGTGCAGCAGGACCTGAGGAGATTGGAAGTTGCACTGTAGTAGTCGGTCAGAAGGTTGTTGGATTGGGCCAGGGAGAATCTTCTGTGGCGGTCGGTAGACCTTGCATGGTAGAATGGCATGAGTTAGGCAGATTGTCTGGTAGATTTGGTCTTAATTCCATCACGTCAGATTATGATTGGCAGTGGTGCTGGGGTCGTTCTTGAAGGCGAATGGCAGGTGGTTGGAAAAGTAAGCTGCATACCACATCAACGCGAAAGAACTGTTGGCTGTTAAGCTTGGCTTCCTGGCTTTCCAGGAAGTATGGAAGGGGAGGTCTCTGAGAGTAGGTGCAACAACGCGCAGTATTTGATATGCCAGGATGCAATATTTCATAAAGATCCGCAGGTTAGATTCACTTGACCCTGGAGGTGTGGGAGTTGGTGTTGAAGAATAGGGCACACCTGGAGATCTTTCTGGGCCAGGCACTTGGAGAGCAGATTATGAGTCAAGGCATTTAGCCAGTACCCGTCGGGACTGTATGATAGGTGCAAGGGAGTTCGGAATGATCACCAGCAGATTAGGACGGCCAATATCAACCTGTTCGCAAACAGGGTGTAATCTCAGTTGCTTAAGTTTGAGACAAGGGAGAGGTTCTCGGGAGCATTCGTGGTGGATGCCTTCTCCCTGCATTGGGCGATGTGGCTTGTGGATGTTCCCGCCAGTGGTTTTGATTCCCCGTGTGCTAAAGAAGCTCCACAGGGAGATTTCCCCTTGGGTGCTTCTAGTGACCCGTGGTGGTACATAGATCTGCTACGTTTGGTAGCCAGGTAGCCCTTGTTGTTGCCCGCACAAATCCTCGAGGACCCTTTCACAGCGAAATGCCTACAGATGAAGCGGTGGCAGCCATTGGTAGTATGGCCCCTTTCAGGGAATACAACAGCGAGGGAAGCATTTCTACTGACATAGCCAGGATCCTGGAAGTGGCCATCTGGCCGAAGACACAGAAGTCGTACCTCAGTAAGTGGAGATTGGTGTGCTTGGTATGATAGAAGGTCACTGGATCCTGTGGGGGCATCTGTAAGCAGTGTGCTGGAATTTTTTTGTGGAGCTGTTTCGGCTAGGCAGTGGTTATAGTACTCTAAGTGGCTATCGTGTGGACATCTCTTATTATCGTGTCTGGTGGCGGGGATCCCAGTCAGCAAGGTTGTCCTGGTCAGGAGGGTTTTCAAAGGTTTGTTTAACTTACATAGGAGTGTGACGATTTGGGACACGGATGTGGTGGTTCGGTGGCTAGCTACCGTGCATACGCTGAGGATTTTGTCTTTGAAATGGTCAACGGTGGTTAACGTTCATGCTGCTAGCACTGCATAAGGGGCCCAGGGCGGACGAGTTGGCAAGGTTGTCCTTGGAGAAGTGTGATATTGAGGGGTGTGAAATGGTATTTATAATGTCCGGTGGTAAGACGAGGACGCCAAAACGCCTGTGGCAAGTACTACATTTCGTAGTACTGCAGGACAAGAAGTTGACTAAAGACGGATGCAAAACTATTTTATAGCATTGCAGGATAAGAAGTTGGACGTGGTCAAATGTCTGAAATGCTACATCAGGTGGACAATGCGGTGTCGGGATGAGAACGCCTAGTGGCTGGGCAGCGGTCTCCCCTCTTGTTCGTGAGTTGGCAGAAACCTAATGTACCGATAACATCGGGGACGATTTCTAGGTGGTTGGTAACAGGTTTACAGTGCGCAGTAATCGAGACTGAGGTCTTTACAGGTCACTCGACCAGAGCTGCGATGATGTCTGCTTTGGTGCGGTCTGGTGCTACACCGGCACAGACTACCAGGTGGGGAAATTGGAGTGCACAGAAGACTTTCCAAGTGCATTATGTGAGGGAGTTAGCGGAATTCGTGGTGAGACGGGTCCTGCGGTTTAGGAGTTTGGAGTAGGCTCAATTGCGTGCAATCAATCGGCCTATCGGTACAACCGCTAGGGAGGATATGCTGGAGAATTAATAAATTCTACCAGTAAACTTACCTAGTTTCTGTAAGGATAATTAGAATTCTCT
Organism: Lithobius niger; assembly: GCA_023313725.1. NCBI lineage: Eukaryota > Metazoa > Arthropoda > Chilopoda > Lithobiomorpha > Lithobiidae > Lithobius > Lithobius niger. The sequence goes on from JAHWFP010156789.1 coordinate 14,473, forward strand.
AAGTATCCTACCGTGCGGTTCTACCATGGGGGGTCCCCCACCTCCCTGGGTGCAAGTTGTGCGCCTAGGTCAAAAGTAGAGTATAGAAGAAAGCAGACGTGAAGATGAGAGACCGGAAGTGGCGTGTAGCAGAAGTGAGATGGATAGGAAGTGGCACGGTGATTGGCTGCTTTTTGTTCAGAGGAAGATGGTAGATGATGTAAAACCCATCGGCAGAATTCCAATTTTCGTACAAAAACTAGGTAAGCATTCTTGTAGAATTTACTAATTTCTGCCCCATCCTGTATGTGGATCTGGCGTAGTGGACGTGTTATGGTCAAGACTTTGGCCACATCGAAATGTTCAGAGAAAACGTATTCTAAAGTTAATTTATCGTGTCAGTATGGCTGAGCCGTTGGGCTGCAGCCTTTGGTCTCAAAGGTCGAGGGGGTCCAATTCCCGCTCAAGCAGTCTGATGCTTAAGTCCATAACCCATAAATATGTGTGCATCTGTATTTAGTTTAAATCCCAAAAAATGCCAATTCGCTGGACTTTTTTTTTATCTGAAGCTTGAACTAGATTAGTTTGGACCATACTAGACCTTTTACTGAGCAGGTACAGGGAAAAACGCGAAAAGGAAATAAGAACCCCCCCCCCCTCTCTGCAGGGCCAAAAATTAGTGAAGAATAGCTGAGCTGCTGAAGGCACAGGTCAATCTCTTACACCACGATCCAATAGCAAGGATAAAATAAATTGGCTAAGGTGAAAATCCGGAAATCATAATGACTTTGGTTGGGCAGCCACATTGGTTGTTTAGTCACGTAAGAGAAAAGCACACCAATTATACAGATCTATCCTCTCCCTTCCTCCCCCCCCCCATCAACTTCAACCCTTCCTTTCACCAGCTGGGTTCTCAAGTTCAATATTTGATACAGACACATATTCAGTTTCAGCTGCTTCATGAATATAAACAACCTTGGATTAGTAGTTTTTTCCTCCTTTTTCCCCCTTGCAGGCAGATTTGCACCCTATTCTTGCATTGTTGACCCACTCTGAAATTATTCTTTATTTTGAAATTTGTAGTTTACAGTGAACGGTGAAGTTTTCGTTTCACTGTAAACTTTTTGACGCCTTAACGTCCTTGACACCTCGGGTGATATTTCCATTTGTGCAGAATTAACGCTATACACATCTGGCAGGGGGATGAGGGAACACC
>JAHWFP010156797.1:5610-16076 GCA_023313725.1 Lithobius niger
CATCTATAATCAACAAATCTGAACCCTAAAACTACTTAATCCAACATACACTTAAACCATTCAACTCAACAACCGTCTTTCATTCTACCCGATTCTTTCAAATCAAATAGCATCAAAAATATTTTATTGGGGCCCGGGCCCGAGGCCATTTTACCCTTCAACAATTAACTTTTTTAGCAAAGACATAACACGTGCACGAAGAATGGGGGATTTTGCCGAGTGGCATTGTTCCCTAATTACAATGGTTAAAACAATGTAATACAATCAAATTGACCGTTCAGGGGCCCATAACGCCATGGCTCGATCAACAAAAAAAAGGGGTCTCTGTGAGGATGAAGCCCCAGGAAATTTCTGGCTTAGATCATGTTTCAGATTTTAGGTAGGTGCAGTAGTATTTTCTGAAACCGTTTCACACAAGAAGAAGAACAACAACAAGTGAACAGTTTTCAAATTTACGTGTGACTCCCTACTTTTACTCTTGCACGGAATTGCATTAAAAGTTAGTATAAATATACCTTCCATACCTGCCTACTATCTGGCCAAGTTTGGTGGAAATAAATTGAATAGAATGGAGAAATTAATAGTTTTAGTTTTGCTGGAGAGAGGACTTCAACCACATATGGCACAATGGTACTTAGAAATTGAAACTAGACGCTACACCTTTAAACGGGCGTAGAATGGTCTCTATCTAACTAAACAATTTCGGTTAGGATTGATGGAAAGAATGGATCTCACCTTTCTGAATACTTTTAGCATGTCCATTTCGGGTTAGGCTCGCAACATCACTTTGAATTCGATAATCACCATACGCTTTTGCCGCTACGCCATTATTTCTTCAACTTTAAATGGCATAGAACGGTCCCTATCTAAGTTAAACAATTTCTGTCAGGATTGATGGAAAGAATAGATCTTCACCTTTTAAAAAATACTAAGCATGTCCATTTCGGGCTATTAGAGGGCTCGCAATAATACTTTGAACTTGTTACAACCATTTGAAAAAGGAGTGTTCACGCGAATTAAGGGTGATGCCCTTTACATACGATTTTGGGATCCAATCGTTACTTTTACGTAAAAATGTATGTCACTTTTTCTGTCCAGAATTGTGGGCTGAACGTTTTTGCTTCACTTTATGCTTTTGAATTGTTGACGGTTAAGGCGTTACGCAAAAAAATTCGTTTTTGGTCGCCATTTTGGTCGCCATTTTGGTGTTCTACATGGAAATTGAGGTAGGTTGATGCCACTCCTGGTCTGATCCATTTTTAAAACCCTAGGGGAAACCAGTGTCAGATGAATACTAATCTGGATTGCTTGCAGGGGTCGTTTCTTTATAGTGCCATAGGTAAATAACGTGATTCGATCCCCCATCCTCTTGGCTCAGAACAACGACTCTGACAACTCGGCTGTTCTTAGCTCGCTTCATTCCCTGAGTGCCCCGCTTCAGTCCTTCAGGGAACCCATTTTTCATCCTCTACGTGGCTCCTCCCTCCTGGGGGGGGGGGGTGGCGGTATTTCTGCGTGGAGGACGTCCCAGGCCCCGAAGGGGTAACCGATCGGTTTAATGAATATTTTTCCTTTTTGCATCAACAGACGACTTTCAGAGCGTGCCGAAGTACAGAAATTAGGAAAAACTAGTCCCACCGCGCACCGTGAACGTTATGAGGGCTTTCCGGGAACCCTGAGCAAGCAGCCCAGTAGTCAGAGTGGTCAGCTGCCAGTCAAGTGAATGCCAGATCGAATTCCGCGACTGTCTAACTGTACATTTAAAAATCTAACGATGCGAAATTATTGTTTAAAAAAAGAGCAACAATGCTCGTACATCGTTTATTAATGAATCCATACTTTTTATCGCATTCTATGCTATTATATGCCTACTCACCCGGATCTATAGATATGGTTAGAGTAGATTGGCTCATTACTACTTTGATTTTGCTGCATAAAACGTGTAAATACAACAATCTGCCAAAAGAAATAAAAAAAAAAATGCAAAAATCAAATAACAAAATAATTAGAATGTTATCGTATGCATTGAATCAAATCTGGGTTTTCGAGTATATTAAATAAAAGCAAGAATTTATAGGGTTTATAACCCTATAATTTATAACCCTATAAATTTATAACCCTATAAATTCTTGAAAAAAAGCAGTGAAAAAGATATTATAAATTTATATACAGGGTGGACCAAAATCATGTACCCATTGTCGAGCTCTGCTTTGTTTGAAGGCACAATGACCACGCTTGTAACAATGCCCTTTCTAGAATGAGGCGTTAGCTATGGGAGGTGGTGTATTCCAAAACAGCTGAGGTTAGCATGACAAATGGCAAACCTGCTTTGGTTTGTTTGGAATGCAGCCGCACCTCCATAGCTAACGGCTCATTCCACAAAGGGGATTGCTATAAGCGTGGTCATTCTTGAGGATGGCTGGAGGAAATTGAGGGGGTGAACTCCCGTTTCGCCAAAAAAAAGAAGATTAACAGTTTTTCCCTCAGGGCCCAGTCCCGTTTCGCCACATGCCGTTTCGCCAAAACGAATTTGACAAAATTTTACGTACACGAAATTTAATACTGTATTTCTATGTAATGGGGCTTTAAAAGGCAAGCATTTAACAGAGACAAGTATGCAGTCGTAGAATAAGCCCACTTAATTTATTAACGTTTTGAAAACTAGCAATACAGACGGTAAAATGTGCGCTTTAAATATAATTGTTTAGAATGCTTGGGCGTCACTACGTCAATGCCAAGGTTCTCTTTTAAGAATAGTTAGTTATACACGTGATAGTTAACCTTTTCCAAACGGGAATTCCCGTTTTGCAGAATCCCGTTTCTCAGAATCAAAATATTCTTCAAAAATTTAACATTGCAGAAATTAAAGAGGCATGCCTATTGTTAGTAACTTTTGATTCGTTGAGGTTTCTGATGTTATATGTTTAGCCGCAGCGAGCGGGGCACGTAATTTCAAACAAATTATTTTGCAAAGTGGGATTCTGCAAAACGGATGTTTGTGTATAAATGTCTGACCATTATCATGTTATAAATGTTCGTGTTAAAATGTTTCGTGTGCCTAAAATTTTGTGAACGATATTTGGCGAAACGGGATTTGGCGAAATGGGACTGGCCATTGAGGCAAAAGCTGTTAATCTGCTTTCTTTTTGGCGAAACGAGATTTGGCGAAATGGGATTTGGCGAAACGGGACGTAACCATTGAGGGAGGGGGAGGTCAAGAATTTTTGGGGTCCTCTCAAGGGGGAAATCATAAATTTTTCAGGTCCCGTCAAGAGGAGGTGGTTAAAAACACACCAAATTAGAAGAAAGTCATTTTTGGACCTAAAAAATGGCACTTTCAGCCGTCAAAAACGCCTCAACTTCTTGGGGGCACCAGACCCCCGCATGATGTGAGTGTTCACAAGGATCTGAACCTATTAGTACCAATACTGCAAGTATATAGTTTTTACAAAGAACATTGTAGAACACCCTTGGCACCTTGTTTCTTGGCTTCTGTCTTTCAGGTGCGACGATGTTACGGATGTGGGCATACAAGCAAACAGTGTGTTCATCATACTTATTGTATGAATTTCGACCAGAGATGGGTGGGAGGAACATTTTATGGAACATTTTTAACTCAACGGGTCTTTTCGTTACAAACGAGACACGTTGCCTTACTTAATTTGGCTACAGCACTGATATTGGCTACAGGAAATCATCTGCGGACAGTCTCAATAGGTATATGAAAAACGCATTTTTTGGGGGGGGGGGGGTAAAGATTTTTCAGGGTGTCGAAGGGGGGTCATCGATAATTTGATGGTCACATTTTTATTTCTCCGCCCCTCCCCCCACCCACCAGCCATAAATAATGACCGGTCCCTTACCGAGGAAGTGGGGTGATATCATGTGGTAACCCCCGCCTCTTCCTCGATAACACCTCTGTTCCTCTACTTTCCACCATGGTAATAACGGAATATACTCAGTTTAAGCCGAGCGTGGTGGTCGTTTGCGAAAGAAAACAAAAATTCTCACATACAGTTTTGTGAACCCGATAAAATTAAATTCCATCACTTACAAAACTAAAACTTGATATGACCCACTGGAATCCATTCTATTGTTCTCATAAGCACCTCTCCTATTACTAGCTGTAATAGCTCTATAGCCACCAATTTCTGTCGGTAAGTTTACATTTCAAACCGATCTGTTCGCAGTTAGTTTATAGACGTTGTGGATCGTTCAACACTTCCAACTATAACATCTGAAATTACTTAAAGCTGAGCTGTTTGAAAAAAAATAGTATTGTGTTTATGGAAGCATCGTAATCTTAAAATCCAGTCATCATTGAAATAGTTTTTTCATGTAATACAGGCACCATTCTATTCCGAATTGATTTATTCTAATGTTCATCAAACAGTGTCCCGGTTTAAAGAAGTGTAACAAAACAGGAGCAACAAAGTTTCGTAGGAATTAGTATGTAACGATTTCTTTTGCTTCAGCGTACTCACCTTTCAAAGGGCACGCGATTAACACGATCTTTGAAATCGTAACCCAGGTAGATAAAAAAAAAATATTGGACTGTTGCTTATACTCGAGCCAGCATCAAAACTGCCCTAAAGCTATGCTCCAACACTCGAACCAGTGTTGAAGATGCCAGCAGCGACTCATAGCAACTTAACGTTGCCGTGGTAACGTGATGCGAGACCTAATTTCCAGTGTTTAGGCCTAATTTTTTTTTACTAGCCGTTTTAGTTTCGTCAGTAGCATATAATGGAGAATTTGGTTCGAGAGTAAGCCTATTCATCCACGCAACATGGCGACGAGACTATTTTAAACGAAGCTAATGTGTGTCGTTAACGGAATCCTTTTTGATTTACAGTTGCGTGTTATCCTTTTGGTTTAATTGTGACGATCAAATGTTATTATTTCGTTTAGTAATGTCGAGAAAGCCTATTAGCTGTCAGGACGCAACGATGTTTTAATTTGCCGTGTTTTTTACTAATTTTTGGTCACTGAATCTATTAATGAAAACCATGTCGTCTCATCTGGTACCGTTCTGAGGTGGGGGGGGGGGGAGACGATGGACAGACAGACGGACGGAGGGACGGACAAAGTCGTTGCAATTAACTCAGCCGGTTCGGCTGTAAAGGAGACTAAAACGACGATTGCAATATTTGTGATTTTTGAAAGAAAAAGGCAAGGTGTAGTGAGGCTATATTATTCAAATTAAATCTTCAACTGCTGAAATTTGAATAAATAAATAGCCATAAATCCCTGTAAATAATATGAGTAAAATTAATGAGTAAATATTGCACATTTTGTTGAAATGCCCCGTAAAACATAAGTATACGAAACGAAGAACTTGTAATAAAGAGGTTAACGGCATTAAAAGCAACTTTTACAAAATTTCCCATATTCGCATGTAGTTGTTATAGTAGAGGTATTTAAGTTAAGAAGGAGACGTCATAAATTGCGTTAAATTGGCGTCATTTGTTAAACGCCAATATCTGAAATTTGGGTGTTTTAAATCACACTAAAATGAAGGCCATTCTCAACAAGTGTATATACTTTCCCCAATTTTTTTTTACGTATACAGCGTTGCACATGTCACATTTTCTCAGTTCTTTGTATGCGGTGTAAATACGTAACATCACTAATAAAGTAACATCCCGCCTGCCTTATAACAGCCACGTGCAGTCATGTGTCCGCACGCTGCCGTCGCGAGATTCGGCGTAGTAATACTACAACGTCACTTCCGCCCTCGTCTTCGCGTGATCACGTGCACGTCGTCAGGCCCAGCAGACGAATTGCGGGTCACGTGACAGTATTGACGCAAAAACTGTGTCATCACAACAGGAAACAATGAAACGTCATGGTTATTGCAGGCGCGCAAAGGATCATATACATGCGGGACGCAGTAAATAAGGTTACCAATATTCAACAAAAAATCTCGTAGATGCCACATTTTAGAACGGATTTTTAGCTAGGGCAATATTGACTAACGGTAAGGAAATAAAACTTTGGAGCCGTTAGTTGTTGTGGAGGATCGAGAAAAATGGCGCTGGGAGGAATGTCCCTTTAATAAGTAGTCAATCTTTTCGTTCCATTTGTTTGTAGCTCTTCAGTTGTCCATTGCCATTGCCGGTCTAAATTAAGGCTGCTTCGTTTAAACACTGGAGCAAACAGCCAGTGTGTTCACTTGCCCTTCTTTTCGTATCTTTCCTTGCTCAATAAAATGACGTGGTAAATAACTACCACAAAAAATTAAAAATGTACGGATAAAAGTTTTGAAACACCAAGCAGAGCAATACTACTACTTTTAAAATGGGACATAACATGAGTATGCAAAATTCCATAGGAACTCTTGTAGCGACAGATCCGGTAGGACTACTAGGTGATCGTCAGGGACTCTGGACGTGCTATTTATGACTGTGAATGCTGCTCTAACTCCATGGACCTTGCCTGCTTGACCTTTCTCTCAGTTTGTCTTTCTCTACAAGCAACTCACTGTTGCCTTGAATCAATGTATGTATTTAACAATTTTGAACAACAATGTAAATGTATTGTAAATCCATTCATAAACATTGTAAGCTCGGGGGTTGCCACGCCAACAATGTGACCACGCTGTTTAAGGGCAACAATTGCCTAACCCCATTCCTTCCATTCCAATCCAATCAAGTCAAGAGTGAGCCCTAATTTCGATTCCCTAACTAACTAGAAATTGTCCTCCCTATTTCTCCTCCCTTTACCCCAACTTAAGTGATCACGCCTCCAATATTTTCACTATAATTCACCCCATCACATCTGTAACTAAGCAGGGTTACATTAAGGCAGGCGAGCTACGACATCTAAATTATCCTGAACTAGTGAAACATCTTTGGCAAACTTCTGTTTAATTACTGTCTCATAGCTTCACTGTTCCACCATGCATTACCCAAACCAACTCATTCACATTTCCGCCCGAACGTGGTCCCGTATCCCTGCACTCGTTACGATATGTCTATTTTTAATAAAGGAGTCCATGCGTCTGAGTGCCAGAATGTTTTAGCTCCAAAACACAAAATGGTTTCTTCTATTTTTTACAGTGTGTCGCCCTACAAGAGGGTGCAAAAGACTGCAAACCAAGCGACAATGACGACCGAGAGGTTCCACTCTCATATCAACATTTGGATACCTTCTGGGGCCGATGTTTAGTACTGGAATCATGTAAGTGATTAAAATGCCGTTACGCTAGTGCTGCTACCAGTGGTAATAGCATCTTCAACACTTAAAGGGGCATTGCCGCCAAATGACAAGCTGCCGCATCTATATATAGCTATTTACCGCTATCTAGTTTAGCCCTTACTTTCTACAAGCGAAAAGAGACACAAATTTCGTTTTATGAAACAAACAAGCCACGTGCCTCCTTAATTAGTGAGGGTAAAAGTTGGTGCGTGTACGTGCACCAGAAAGCAAGCGGTAAAGTTAATCCTAACGTTACAACGGGCCATTTTTTTTCTTTTTTATAAAGAACGACTGTTTTGAAACACAGATTTTGAACCGCTAGATGGGCGCCATCGAGTAACAGCGATATCGTTAACCTTGACCGCTTCGTCCCTGGTGCACGTGGATGCATCTACCTTACACACTCAATAATTAAGTGGGGGGGGGTCGAGGTTTAATGGCGCGTCGACAGCTAGGTCATTAGCGCCAAATAATTAAGGATACACGCGGCTAATTTGTTGGGTAAAAAGAAATTTCCTTGTGCATTCCTTCGCTTGTTGAAATCAAGTGCTACGTAGAACTAAATAACGGTAGACGGCACTACATGCTGCAACCTCTCATTCGGTGAAGAGGCACCTTTAATCTCTTCTAAAATTATATTTTCAGCAAAAGCAGTCTACTTTCGCGGCCCTTTCACGTACTACGCTGTGTTAGTGCCGCAGGGAAAGTACCAAGCCTTGGACAAAATCCACGTTCATTCGCTTCCTCTAGTCCAGGCAAGTTAAAAATTTATAGCTAATAACACATTCCCAAAATAACTACGTTGTAGAAAATATTTTACGGGTTTAGACTTACAGTGACAAAACACATAAGGTACACGGACAAGAATGAAGTTTTTATGGGTGTGGATGACTTGTCGTCCACACTTCCACGCTTCAAAACCGCAACCAAGTTTTATTAGCCTATACTTGCGGCACGATGCAACATCCGCAATTATTAAAACGCAGACATTATACATACTTGATTACGGCGCCAGATTTCAACTGAAACATGTGGGCTGGAGTAATCGATAAAAGCGACAGATGGAGTGTTCGTAGTGCGATGCTGGTGATGAATTTCTTGCACCGATACAAGACGAGCTATTTAATAATTATTAATGCACGGTGGTGACGTCACGCCAACACATCCCCATGCTAAAAGTGTAGCCGTTATATACGGTTAATCTGAAAACTCACACACGTGACCGTGGGTTAATTTTGATAACCCACACTTTTTTTGATAACCCACACTTTTTTGGATAATCTAACACTTTTTCCGCGCTCTACACAACCACTGCTCTACTACGTGACATACTTTGCAAAACTACCGTACACAACACAAATTCAACCAACATAAATAAGCACATTTGCAACCTGCGACATTTATCGTACTAACACGAAAAAAAAAAAAACCTCGCGTAGGCTACTATGCTAGAACCCCACCCATGTAAGAATGGCCCAATCCGCCTACCTTTCGCTCCGACAGTACTAAAACTAGGCTACCGACACTTGTAAACACACCTTAAACACCTAAAAACATACGATACTCAAACGAACAGCACATTTATAACCTGGCGACATTTTCCGCACTAACACGAAAAAAAAAAAACCTCGCGTACGATGCTAGCCCCCTCTCCACCCCCATCCATTAATAAATAGTCCAAGCCGAACCCCCCGACAACCTTTCGTTCCGACGGAACGAAAACTAGCCTACTGACACCTTTTAAAACACACCTAAAAACCTACGAGACTCAAGCGAATAGCGCATTTTATACGCTATATCTTATTTAAACTAATAAAGTAGAAAAAATACGGTTTTACCTTAAACACAAACGTCGGTGACTGGGACTGGATATAGGGACGTCCTCGCGTGCGTGAGACTTTCACAGACAGGAAGTTTAAACCGGAAGTTTGAGTTCAAGAATTTACGTCATGTTTCACAAATAAAATTTTCAAATAAACTTTTTTTTAATCTCAAATAACTAAATATGTTGGCTCGACGTCACACCTTAGGATTAAAATACATATCCGTGAGTCTTTGTCGATTTACCGATTATAATTGCTCTTGAGCTCGAACGGCTAGTCCACTATCTCGGGGTTAGAGGGAGACACTGGTGGGCTTCGCCCACTCGTGATTCCCTCCACCCCCTCGATAGTGGACTAGCCGTTTCTCGCTCGCTCGCAATTATAATCGGTAAATCGACAAAGCCTCACGGATATCTACTACATAATTCTTCTTCTAGCTGAGCATTTTAATTATTTTATTTTTTACAGTATTGATTCAAGAGGTGAGATAACCTCATAACAGAATCAAGAGGGGAGGTGGCTAAACAATGAAGTTAACATTTAAGATATATGTTTAAAATTGACATGAATTTTGGGCGGAGTACCCTGGGATTACCATTATAACTCATATTTTTGATATGGCAGTTTTCCGGCTGGAAAATGTAAATGGATTAAGGTTATGTTTGTTGCAAAAGGTTGGGTAGAGAATAATGCCAGAGTCTTCTTTTGTAGTCATTTCTAGCATTTGGAATGCCGAATTTTTTTTTCTAGTCCTAGTAGCAACGGAGGCGACATGAATATAAAGTTGTCTTAAAAGTTGAGTGCAACAAACTTTATTATGCAACTAGAGGAAGCCCGTGCTATGCACGGGGTCGGTCATGAATAAGTTTACGGACACATTTTCCTGGGACATTGTTCCGGCACTCTTCCCGACGACTTGTCAGATTGAACCTTTATTGAGTTGATCGACCACTCATGCCTGCCTCCTGTTTCCAAGCAGGTAGAGTGGGAGAGTGCATTTTCAATGCGGGTGCGAGGAGGGGAGAAGTGGTTTTCCTTTTAGCCTTCCCTTTAGCTGGCCTCAGAGATTATTCTAAAGATAAATTGTGTAAGAAGTTGAGGCCTAAAGATTTTCGAAATTGCTGTAAAGTTGGAATTTGAAAACTATTGCATAGCTCTTCGCACGTGTAATTATCGCAAAAGCACTTGATAAGAACAATTGGGTTGGTATGGGCATGTTATTTGAGCCGATGAAGTGTGAGTGTGGAAAACATCGAAACCCGTAAAAACTTCATTCTTATCCGTGTTTTATGTGGTCCGAGTTTTGTCACTGTAAATCGAAACCCATAAAAGGTTTTCCGCAATGTAGTTGTTTTGGGATTGTAATTTCTTTTTCTTTTTTCACCGTTGTCTTTTTAGTTCTTGCATTCTTTTTGGTGGGGCAGGGAGGAGGGGAAAAGTTAT
>JAHWFP010156797.1:16176-42296 GCA_023313725.1 Lithobius niger
CCTGTTGCCTCCCTCCCCCCCCCCTCCCGAAAAATAATCCAGGTTATTTGGAAACAATGCTACTGTTATAAAATTTATTTCCACTGAGAGAAAAGAGCATGGAATTTTCTGACTAACGTCAAAGTTTCGGCGCCCTCTGTGAACATCTTCAACATTTAACAGCTTTTTTTCGGCAATCTATATATATAATTACACAAGATCCGCAATGCAGCAGCTGCATACGATACCATCTCCGCCATCTACCGACGTAACGGCAAATTATAAGAGCAGCAGCCAAGCCCCGCTGAGATAGTAGCTGCGCCCGGAACGCAACGGCCAGCAGCGCGAACATACGATGCCATCTACCGACCGAAGGGCAAATTAAATGAGGAGGGGGGGGGAGGCGAGGGGGAGGGGAGCGAGACGATGCGGAATGAGCGAGCGACTCCGCTAGTGATTAATAATCTACAAAAGTATTAACCATCTGGGTTCCCCTAATAAAAAGGATGGATGTTAGTGGCACTGTGATCGTTTCCAGTCCTGCTTTTATTCAGCCTAACAGTCTGTTTACTTTTATTTCCTTACTTTGTATATGTTCCCAATATATTACAACAATTATTAACATTAAGTTTTCCATTGCAGATATTTTTCCATTCTAGGAATTCCATTTTAAGACATGAAGCTTTCGTAAGGTCGAGATTCATCTTTAAAAATCAGAAGACAATGATGTATGTCAAGGAAAGAAGGGTAAACAAAAGTTTCGTATACTTCTAGGAATCTTGCGAAATCACACTCTACAGAAAGATTTTAGCAAATCACGACAAAACTACGTTTGTTTGCACATAGTGGTCATGAGGGCTGAGAGGTGGCATAGCTCTGTCTAGATGCTTGAAGGAAGCTGATCTGATGGGTAACTGGAAAGGAGACCCTAACAAAGTCTCTGCCAGACCTACCAGCCATGTAGTGTGAGAAACTAATCGCTCCTTCAGCAGCCAAACGTCTTATTCCGGCCTAATCTGGACAATGGTTCATTCTTGACCAGCGTCTGAAGTTTCCCTGTTCGAATTTTCTGTATTTTCTGTGTCTGTCTCTCTCCCATTACTAGACTTCGGTGTGACCAGATGATAAATTTGAAAAACACTACCAAATTAGGTTGAACTATCGTTTTTGTTCATGCCTCCTTAAAACAGTGTTGCTGTTAGTGTTTTGGTTATTAATTAGTGTTCTGTTTTTTTTAGACTGCCGTTTCACTACTTTATTTTTTACACCCATCTCATTGAAAAAAAAAACAGTTAAAAAGTAGATACAACTACTATACTTCCACACAAGAACTCGAACTGTAGTTAAGGACTAGGTTTATTTTAAAGTAGTTAGTTAGTAGTTGCAACTATTTTATTTTTCACTGTAGTTAGTAACTGTAGTTTAATTATATTTTTAGTAGTTGCTGCCCATACTGACACTGCTAGGCTCGTTCTGTTTGTAAAATGTAAAGCAAGGGTCACGCGAGCATTAGTTCGGAGAGGTCCGGTTTGAAAACCCGGCAGTCAGAATCCCGACAGTCGAAACCCCGACACCAAAATCCCGACAGGTCAAAATCCCGACAGTTGAATTCCCGACAGGTTAAAATCCGACGACTTCAAAAAATTCCCAAAGAAGTTTTATTAAGCCGACGCAAAAGTACACAGCCCACGCACAGAACGCGTTTATTATATTTTAAACGTTTAGTGTTAACAATGGATAAGATAAAAAATTACGCATTGGCTAAATATACCGAGGTAAAATTTTAAGAAAATATATTTTTGGACACCTAAAACGTTGGCTAAAAAATATGCATTGGCTAAAGACATAATAATATATAAAATACATCACTCAGTTTAGGGGCCGTCTGTATATTACGTAACACGCCGGGGGCGGATGGGTGGTTGATTTATTGTGACAATTGTGACACAGGGATGGATGGAAGTGTGTGTTTCCAAAATGTGACGTCACAATCTTGCATTACATTTTGGGTGTTCACATCACCTTAATTTTGTGGTGTATTATAGAAAAACAGTTCAGATACACGCAGAAAAACCCCAATTTATGGCTTTTTAAGACATTTGAAATACTACAATAAAGTTAAGTATAAGCAAAATTAACGTAAAGTATTTTGAAATACTACTTTTGGGGGACGGAGGGGTGATTGCAGAAGTGTGATGTAATTATTAAGGAGGGGGTATTTTAAACTTTGTGACATTTGTGACAAAGGGTTGAATGGGTGTTTTAAAATAGACCAAAAAGGAAAATATTCTGCTTCATTGCTCCTGTGTCTTCATTATCCCTAATGATCAAGCTCCAGTGTACTTATAGAGGCAAATTCGGCAAAATCGGTATTTTTCGTACCACGCTTGTTTACCAGAGGGAAAAAAAAACATTATTATTCGAAGTTAATAAGTTGGATTTTTAGTTGTCCGGATTTCGACTGTCGGTAATTTAAACGGTCGGGATTTAGAGTGTCGGGATTTTGACCTGTCGGGGTTTTGGTATCGGGAGTTTTATTGTCGGGATTTAGACCGGCCCCGTTTCGAGTAGGTAAATAATTAATAATTAATACGTAAAAAAGCGTACATACAAACATAACCTGCATAGTTTTTACTGCTAATTTTTATACATTTTTTAAGCAATTCTGGCCTTCCACAATAATAGACCAAGTGCTACCTGTTTGCCTGTCCTAACACGTCCTAACCAGAACTGACAAAAATTATACCATCTTAAAGGCAACAACGGGAATAGAAAGTAACTAGTGAGCTAATTTCTTGCTTATCGCCTTTGTTCATAAGGGTGCATTTATACGCAACAACTCGCCTTCGCCTTCCAACAGCTAAAAGCTAGAAATCTTCTGAAATTCCAACATGGCGGCGGTTTTTGCTCTGCCGGCTCGCAGCGAAAACAGTCAATATGCGAGTTCAGAAGCGACTGGGAAAATCGTTTCGTCAGGAGAAATTCTTTACCTTATTGTCACAGATTATAAGACTACAAGCATTTACTCAAACGATGTCGGGTTTAGCTAATCCAGGTAGCGTTGTTACCATGGCAACGATACCTTTGCCATCGCGATTAAATTCTAGCTGCGAGAATGCAAAGACGAGTCGTTGCGTAAACGCACCCTAATTCAGTAGGGAAAAAAAATCAAATCCCGGAAGTCACGGACACAAGAGTAGCGTCATTTTTTTAGGGTTGAACAGTAACATACAGGGTGTCTACATAATTAATAAATAATTAAAAATAATTAAGAACGAAAGCGATCCTAATGCGATCAATTCATCGAAAAGCACAACTCAAAAATTGTTTACTAAAAAAAAATAACACTAATACTCTACCAAGTGTGCTCCAGTTATTGCACGACACAGAATACTGAGGCATTGTCAAGCCCATTTTAAGCACTGAGAGCTTTACAAAACGGATAGTCTGTGTGGTTCTTGCAACACAGCTAACGCAGTGCACCTTCCGGAACAAAACCGGAACAAAATGGCCACTGACACGGGCGCAGTTTACCATACATCGTCCTAGGTGGTAGTGTGTCTTATCCAGTCTTGAAAAGCCAAAGTTTCGGCTTCATGAAGTTTTGTGTGCGTAGAAAAAAGTTGTTTGTTCCAACGAGCTGGCACCGTAGTAACAACACGCGTTTCTTCCCATTTAAATACCCTCTAAACTCGTGCCCTCATGATATAACGCTTGCCGAGTGTTTCTTTCCATAGGAGTATGCTCCTCCCTAACGAAGTGAGTATATTGCTCTAAAGGTAAATAACCCCGAAACCCCGAAAACCGCGGCCATTCCTAAACAATAACAAGGTTGTGCAGCGACCGTGCGTGTACTGTTGAGGAATGCACAAGAGGGTATTTTTCCTATTTAAACCCCGTTGAACCTGTGACAGTGGGCCAGCACGTGCACAACAAAGAGCTAATCGTACTGGTTACGTCCCGTTTCGCCAAATCCCGTATCGGCAAAAAGTAAGCACATTAACAACTTTTGCCTCAGGGGCCAGTCCCGTTTCACCAAATCCCATCTCACGAAAATTTAGGCACACGAAACATTTAAAACATTTAAACACGAACATTTATAACATGATAATGGTCAGACATTTACGGGGTGATTTATAAAGTATTGAAAAATTGGCCTATAAGACTTAGGTATAAATAGGCATATGAAATGCAGGCCTATAAAATGTGCGCCTGTAATGGACCTAATAAAATGATGATGTTAACACGATCCTCCAAATTTTGTACAGTGCATCTTAGATTCTTGTAGTAGTGGAAAGCCCGTCATAAATGAATGGGGTAGTAGTTCCTGTCCCTCCCCTAGGAAATAAAATGTGGTCAACAGGTATAGCACGGACCATACTATTCCCAAGCCACAAGCCTAGTGAACTCATCTAATATCCTGCATCATTAACTTTGTGCAACGTTTTATTGTGAAACCAGGATTTGAACCCAGTAACCGAAAAGGTTTGAAATACGTTGATATCTCCAACCGTATTCTTGTATTGCAGTGCATTTGGATTGCCAAACCGAAAACCTTGCAAACCTCGAAACAATTTAGTCAAATTTAGTCAAATTTAGTCAAATTTAATGAATTTCCTGAACTCAAGGTTTGAACCCGTAACTGAAACGTTATGAAATGCGGTGATATTTTCAACCGTATTCATACATTGCAGTGCATTTGGATTGCCAAACCGAAAACCTTACAAGCCTCTAAACAATTTAGTCAAATCTAATTAATATCCTGAACTTGGGGTTTGAACACGTAACTAAAAAGGTTTGAAATGCGTTGATATTTTCAAAGTAATGCAATGTAGTTTGCTTAAGCTAGCTTAATAAACAACGTAACTGCCAGATGGAACGCTTACACTGCTCGGATGTCGGATATAAACATTAGATATTTCCCGGTTCGGAATGAAATTAAGCCACATCCACCATAATTCAACACTCTTCATGTGTCCGTCTTCTGCTGCAGCGCAATGGCGAATCCTTTGATCAAGATTTCGCCAAACACCCTTAATCATATATTCAGTGTAATTGTTTAACAGATCTCAACAGTACATTACCTTTGCTCCTGAACGGTCCCAGGGTGATGTACTGCACCTATAGCCTGTTCCTCAGACAGCCCCATAGGAAGCAATCAGGAGGGGTTAGATCAGGACTTCCTGGGTGGCCATTCTACTGCTCCTTCCCTCCCAATCCACCTGTCACCAAAGGTCTGATCCAACCACTCCTGTACATTGCGTCCAGAGTGGAGAAAATTGGAAATTAAGCCAACAGCGAAAATCATACACATATTGTGTATGATTTTCGCTGTTGGCCTAATTTCCAATTTTCCTTAGTATTATTTCCAGCGATTTATGTCTATTTATTTCTCCAGAGTGGAGAGGAGCTCCATCGTGCTGATACCACATGGCTCAAGTAATTCAAGGGATGCACATAGCAACCCTTTATTAGAGTGAACAAAGGTTTTTGTTTCATGTGCTAATAAAATTAGGCACCGGCACTCCTATAGTATATACCTACATTTTATAGGCCACATTTTATAGGCCTACATTTATAGGCCTATTTTTCAGTACTTTATGTCTTTATGGTCAGACATTTATAGACAAACACGCGTTTTGCAGAATAATTTGTTTCAAATTACGTGCCTCACTCGCGCTGTCGCGTTCGCTGCGACTAAACACATAACATCAGAAACCGCAACTAATCACGATTTACTTTCAATTAGGTATGCCTCTTTAAATTCTGCAATGGTAAATTTTTGAAGAATATTTTGATTCTGCGAAACGAGATTCTGCAAAACGGGAATTCCCGTTTGGGAAAGGGTAACCATCACGTGTACCTACTAATATAATACTCATTCCGGCAAATGTATGGAGGAGGAAGGAAGAAGAAGAAATTGAAAATCAATACTGTAAAAACATTTGGCATTGTTGCCGGGCTATAAGATTGAACTGCGTTGTAGAGTTGGTGCAGAGATGACTCTGTAGGTCTTATTGCAGACTGGTGAGAGGAAACGGTGTATTGAGCGTTGGCGTGCGATTTCCAATTTCGCGCGCACAACTGGTGTGCGACTGTGTCCCCTTTATCTCCTATGTTTGTGCGTGTTTGCGTGTGTGAGTGTTTGTGAGTGAGTGTTGGATGTGGCATCAGGGCCCCCACATCAAAGTTACGGGCCTGGGACTGTCTACAGCAGCGGGCCCCCTCCCTCGACTGAAATCGTAAAAAGGTTACACTATGTTAAATATTCGTCGGCCACAATAATTGTGCTTAACCGGTTGGTGCATTCATTAATCCGGGCTGCTTACGTTTGAAGATTTCTATGCCTAATAAGCTGACAGGCATGCGCTACAGTGCTCCTGCTCCGTGCTTGTTGCCGTTGGATTGAAGTTGTTGTTCGTTGGCAGTCGACAATACGCACAAATCGAGTGCATAACTCAATTTCATAGTCATCAAAACTAACAATTGCGAGAAAAAATGTAGGCCGTGCGGGCCCCTTGAGTTCCCGGGCCTGGGTACAGTGGGTCCACATGACCCCCCCCCCCCCCCCGTTGTGGGGGCCCTGTGTGGCAGTTAGACGGCTAAGAGACTGGAGGACTCGATGTACCATTCGGTTGCTGTTGTTGTCGACGTTGATTGTTTCTTTATGTGTAGTATCTTCTTATGGTGGGCGCGTGGCCTAGGGCCGAGGACCCAATAAAGTACATTGGATTGGATTGGATTGGACTATTGAACTTTCGTTGTTGAGCTAAAAAAAAAAACGAATCCGATTATCAACTAAAAATGGACAACTTCAAAAAAAACGACGATACGTTATTTACGTTATTAATTTCGAGGCCCCTCATGGGCCTCGAAATTGGCAGCCTGATACGATGGAAAGGCGCATTTATTTTGTAGATGCAGACTTGGAGAGCGAAGTTGAATTGTTTTAAAATGGGCGGCAGCGATCTTTGCATTCGTGAGCAAAAGAAGGACAATTACTTGCAACAATTTGGTGGTGCGTGGTGCCTACATGAATTGTTTCTAAGCTGATGGAAACAATCACGGAGATGACCTTGCAGCAGGGGGCTTGCTTGGGTACTGAATGCTGACTTTCTCAATGATACAGTTTTTTCGCATCGAGTAAAACACAAGTATGCGTCTTTTCTGGGTCTGGGTGCACTAATGAAATATTGCAAACGCGATTGATTTCCCTAAGAAGAGCAAACACCGGGGGACAATCACGGAGATTAACTTGCAGAGGAGGGAGGAGGGGGGGGGGGGCCCAAAAAATCAGGGGAAGAGGACGAGGGAAAGAGGAGGGGCAAGTAAAATTGAAGGCCTCACTCTTCTAATGAATGAAATATTGCAGACGCGATCTACTTTCCTAACAAGATCAAACACCGGGAGAGGCTAAGACCGGGAGACTCGATCCTTCGTGCATCACGCTCGGGTCCTGCTAGTAACTAACTATTCTTAAAAGAGAACCTTGGCAGTGACGTAGTGACGACCAAGCATTCTAAACAATATTTAAAGCAAACGTTTTCCGTCTGTATTGCCAGTTTTCAAAACGCTGATAAATTAATTGGTCTTATTCTACCACTGCTTGTCTCTGTTAAATGTTTGCCTTTTAAAGCCCCATTACATAGAAAGAAGGTATTAAATTTCGTGTCCGCAAAAATGTTGTCAAATTCGTTTTGGCGAAACGGGATTTGGCGAAACGATATTGGCCCCTGAGGCAAAAACTGTTAATCTGCTTTTTTTTCCGCCATCGTGCTGACGTTCTTGCTCAGAAAGCCTAATAATGCGATGTGCGTGCAACAATATTTACACAAAGATGTCATTGTTGACAGCAATATCACTCGATTCCGAAGTGCGCCATCACCTTTCACGTTATGTGGCATCACCCCAACTTTACTGTGCATGGCATCGTCCCATGTCTCCACACTTTAGTGTGGCGATATCCAATATCACCACACATCAGTGTGGCGATATGAACATCACGCACTGTAAAGTGTGATGAGATGGAATATATCGCTGATAGTTTTTTAGCATTGTGAAAGTTAGGGATCATGTGATAAAATATAATAAAAGGTTTCACTCACAAAGCAAGGCATTTGGCGAGAATCAAGATTCACATCCTACTGAACGTTAACAGGATTAACAAATATTAAATGATTTTTTTCCAGTTCGTCTTTTTGAACACCACACGGAACCCATGTCTGTCCGAAGTTGATATGACCAACTGCATCAACAACTGCGTTGACAAAGAGATGGAGAAAGAGTTAAAATGCAGGTAATTAATCATACCAGCAATTTCAATTAAAATCTTGTAAATGAAGTCTCTAGTCATTGCAAAATGGCTAGATCCCTTTGTATGAATTCATGTTTTTGTCCAAGTGTGTGAAAATTCTGTGATAAAACTACTGTTATCTAAGTAGTTCTTAGGTAACAGTTTGGAAAAGACATCTGCTGAAACTAGCTGATCGCCTTTTAAATCACGGTATTTTTAAATAACAGATACAACAAAGCTTTCGATAGGTAAGTGTTGTTCTTGCTTGGGCTATTCACTGTTCTTAATTGTGCTTGGTTCCCGAGAGACACTCGATAAGATGCCAATGGTCTGGCCTTCGTCCCTGTAGTATCTATTGGGGTGACTGGTCCTTGAAGACGTGATAAAATGTTACTGATCTGGCTTTAGTCCCTAGACACATTTGATATATTTTAAGTGGTGTGTCTCTGTCCTTGAAGACATTGATGCAATGCCACTGGTCTAGTTCTGGCCCCTGGAAACATTTGATACAACGTAACTGGTAAGGATCTGGTACCTATACAATGCCAGTGGTCTGTCTTTTGTCCCTGGAGATATTCGATGCAATATCGGTGGTATGGATCTGACATCTTGAACCCATTCAATAGAATGTAATGGCGTGGCTCTGGTCACTGGATATATTCGATAGAATGTAACTGGTGTGGCTCTGGTCCTTGGAGACATTAGAAACAATGCCATTGGGTGAGCTCTTATCCCTGGTCACATTCGATACAATTTCGATACAGCATGACTCGTGTGGCACTGGTCCATACTGTTAATACAATGCCAGTGGTCTGACATTCGTACCTGGAGATACTCGATACAGTGCCAGACGTTTGGCTCTCTGGTCCCTGGAGTTGATAAAACGTTCTTGGTCTGCTTTAGTATATACGTTTATTTCATGCCAAAGCATTTCATAAAATATACTGATAATGTTCTTACGCGAGTGAAAATCTGTGTGCAGAGTAAACTTGTGAGAACACAGAACCATCAAAGAAAACTAATGAAGCTGTGTCGTAAATAACGGGGGGGGGGGGAGAGCGGGCCCCCCCCCCCCCCCCACCCATCCGGGGGGGGATAAAAGTCATTGGAAAATCTGCTTATATATTCGTTATTAAAAAAAAAAAGACTAAAATACCAGGGCCACCTGGTTGATTTTAGTTTTTGTTTGCCCATACGAAAGTATACGTTACCTTTTTAAACACAGCAGTCCCCCCCCCTCCCATGGAGCTCTATTATCCCTAGCTTGAAAGTTGGCTTCTCTGCCGGTCTCATAACTCGCTGCGCAGGACGAGGAATTCGCTCCGTCTATTTAAGCAGATTGCAATAGAGCACAGCATCTTTCTTTCAACCCACATGGACCAGCTTGGCCATCAATGGGGAGGCTTGGGCTGGTAAAAGGTAATTATATTTTCGTATGGGCAAACAAAAACTTAAATTAACCAGGTGGCCCTTGTATTTTAGTCTTTTTATTGCCACGAAAATATCATTACCTTTTTTAACATTGCAGACTTCATCAAATAAGGTGGCGGGCTAGGTTCGGAGTACCTACGTTACAGACCGTGTCCGGGTGGAACTCACGAATGTTTCTCCAACCTGAACCCCAGGATCCTCAGTCCAAGAGCGAGCAGTCAGGAACCGCAGATGCCAGGAGAAGGGACAGACAGTTCAACAACTAGGGGAAGGTAGAATTGCAAACAGACAAGATGCCAACTTACCTTGGTCGGGAAGTGATGTGATAGACTTCATCTTGAGACGTTGCGGCAAGCAGACTGGAACCGATGAAGCAACCTTGGTGCGGAATCGGAAGCACAGGAGGCTGGAAGAAGTAGTTTGTAGGGGTGATTATGTTCTTTAAGGTTCGAGTGTAGAAGGGAAACAGGTGGCCGGACGTCGGTGCAGCGAGGCACAATAGGTAACCAAGGGGTACCCGCAGGAGTGGTGAGTGTACTATCCGGAAGGAACATGGCGGAGCACGACAAGACGCACTAGGATCGAACAGGACAGGACACGGCGCAAATTACGCATGTCTGCAAGGATAGGGAACGGAAGAGTGCGCCCTGGAAGCATGTGTGTGGACACTGTATGTCTTTACAATAGGTTTCGAAACGAAGAATAATGGGTTGCGCGAGTAGGAATGGCGTGTTGCGGGTAGAAGAAAGGAATGAACGGCTGCATAAGGGTAATCGAGGCTCGGATTCCGGTAAAGGAAGAAGCATGGCGTAGAGTATTTTCTGATGGTTCTTGGTAGCAAAGTGTTCATGAGGGCGTTATCTTAAAGGATGGATCGTTTTGTGGAATAAGAAAAAAAGAAGAAGGGAATCCTGCGAGGAGGAACGGTCCCAGGCCCGGATCGTAGGTGGCGAACGGGAGCAGATCCAATCGCGGTTCGAAGTGGCTTCTGTATGCGTAGTGGGCATCGGTAGATAGAAAGATCAAGAGAATTAAGGCAATACCCGGTATTCCAGGGCGATTCCCTTGGCCTTCTGCCAACATGGTGAACATGGCAGGGTCCTAGTGGAAGCATCAGAGTGTCGAACGACTCCATTGATGACCGAGAAGAAGTTGGAAGCGTAGTTGAATTGCCAAACCGAGTATGAAGACAAGGCTTGGCAGGCAGGAGTAGCAGCAGCTTGGGTCCACGCCGATTACAGTAGGCACGGAGCTGGTGGAAACGATGGACCAATGGCATCTGCCAATGGTGCTGTTGAAGGTAGATGGGCAGATTCCATGCAACATGGTTCAGGAAATGAACAAGGAGGAACCGAAGCTAAATCAGACACCGGATGAGATGGGATAGGTTCAGAGGAAACATTTGGAATGGCGGGTGGTAATGGAGGAATGAAATAAACACTGGCTGTTGCTGATGGATCCTGGTATGGTGATGCCAATGGTGAAAGGGCCGCTTCGTAAATCCGCCGCACTGTTGAGGGGGAAGATGATGCCGAGCGAGAGCGAGAAGCATGGGGTGAACGGAGTCGCAATGATGCCAGGGCTCCGTGAAATCGTCTGGGGCGAGAGTGACTACAGTATAATGCTCGCCATGAAGGCGAGGACGGAAGGGGGGAAAGCCATGGAAGTTTGTGCTTGAGAAACCTGTAGTTCATGCGAAGAATCCGGAATCGAGTGCGAAGTACGTCCAGGTCATTGGAAAGGATGACCACTTCAGACTGCAGGGTCAGGTTATGATCTTGAGCCGCGGGTAAGAGAGACGCGGAGGATTGGAGCGTCGCATTCTCAGAGCGAAGTAAAGTTAGCTCAGCCGAAAAACTTTCTGCCATTGAGAGAATAAAGCGAATATTGTGGTCCACATTTTCAAGGTCCCGCACAGACAGCTGAAGACCTCGTGTAAGGGCTGTGCGAATCGTGGAAGTGGGTGGGAACGGGGCCGGTTCCGATGCTGGTGGTGTAGTGATATTTTCGGCACAGGCAGGTAAGGACTGAAGCAGCGAGCCCATGGTTGAAGTGACATTAAGTACTGGCGGTGAAAGGACTGTCGTCGAGAGCGGCTTGGGAATAGCAGCAAGGAGCGGCCAGGTGGACGGGAAGCGTGGCGGAGCCGTGGGAAACCGAACATTTTTGATCTTCAGTCCCGTTCGTTGTCGTGATGGAGGGTGTGGAGGCTGGAATCCCGACGGCCCGGGAATCGCAAGGTGTGCGGTTGATGATGATGTCGTATAGTCATGACTGCAGCGGAAGCCGCATGGTGAGACGGGGAACGGGAAGAGGCCGAACCAGGTTGCGTTGGCAAAGCCGAGGTAACCGTTGTTGTAACTGCTTTGTCCATCTGTCGGCAGAGGCAATCCGCCCTAAGATGAAAATTCTTCTGTCATTGACGAATCTCCTCCATTTAGTAGGGGAGATGTTAAAACATATAGTACAAAGGGGATCATCACCGTTACACTGGCGGTGGTGCTGGCAACAAGAGTGTGGGTCGAAGTGTTCCTTGGTACCATCAGCAAATCCAAGACACACACAAGGTGTGGGCGCAGAAACGTTAGGAACTCTGGAAGATGGCAAAGGATCAATGCAGAGGCGGGAGGATAGCGGTGATGAAGAAACCGTTAAGATTTGAAGTTTCGCGCCACTGAGGTAACCACAGCGACAGCTGGTGGCGGCCTGGCGAAATAGCAATCGTAGGTCCCGGATGCGGATGTGATGTCATGATGGTGAGGGATCACTGTCGTTGTGAATGGCTACAAGTGGTGAACGGGAAACGTCGGTGGAAGATCCGTTTGAGAGGTTTTCAGGAACGTAAAGGAAGGATGTGACGATCCAAGGAAGAGGGATGGAATCGGCGGACTAGATCCGTACTTGTATGGTGGGCAAGTGTCGTGAAATTGACATACGGCTCCACTTGCGTTGGCTGAACACTGTTCGGGAGAGAAGGGAATCATGACTGGAAAAGTAGTCTTTAGGCAGGTGCGTTCCTGGGGGACGAATCGAAGTAGAAGAAGGCGAGAAATCGATGCCGGATCTGGATCCATGTGGAGTGAAGAGACCAAGCCGAGGATAGGCGAAGAAAGGAGGCTCGTGTGGATCCTTGGAGGTTGGCTAAAGTCTGGTGTCACAATGAGGACTGATTGTCTAGCATGGGTCGTGCGGCGTCCATGTCATCTTATTATTATTATTATTTTTGGGAACGATTACAGCAACCTTGCGTTAGGGAAACCGTGACAGATCTTTGGTGCAGGATCGGTAAGCTGGAGCAGTGGAGGAACCGGCCAGAGACTCAGGTTGAGGCGGATGACGGATCGGTGTTATCCCTGGCAAAGGACGAAGAGGCGTCTTGGAGATGCGGGAAGGTGAACGAGGAAGAAGAGGCAGGAATCCAGGAGGTACCGGACTGTCGTCCGAAAGGTCGGAGGACCGTGGCTCGAGACAGAGAAGGTCCGAGGTTGGAGAGAGAACATCGTTGGTGGTAACCCAGATCGGAGAAAGCGGTCCGGGCGATCCCGGAAAGCAACAATCAATAAGACTAGATGATGGCACACAAAACCTCCGCTGGAATCGCGGGAAGGGAACCGACATTCGCAAGCCCGCTGGTTGGGAAAATTTCGGAGTGGGACTGGACAATCCTTCCAACGGGGGTCGAAGCGATAGCTGAGGGAAGAAGCGGCCGTTGTAGTCGCTGATGAAGCCCGAAACGGCAGAACGTACTGCAACTTGGGAACGCTTGAAGAAGTGCAGAAAAAATGCAGGAAGGAGGTTGAAGTGGAAGACGGATCGGTCCAACACGTGGTGGCTTGGTGTGAACTGGAGAGGGCCTGAGTGGATGCGGTGGCTGTGAGATGCGGACTGAAGC
Organism: Lithobius niger; assembly: GCA_023313725.1. Classification (NCBI taxonomy): domain Eukaryota; kingdom Metazoa; phylum Arthropoda; class Chilopoda; order Lithobiomorpha; family Lithobiidae; genus Lithobius; species Lithobius niger. Next base: position 29,772 of record JAHWFP010156797.1, read on the forward strand.
ACCCGGCGGATCAGCACAAGTAGGAAGAGTGGAATGCGGAGCGAACTCATCAATGACCGGCTCGGGTATGGAAATCGGATCCCCCCCAGAACCGGAGGACGAGCCCGCGCCAGGGAAGAGGATCGGTGAATCCATAAGAGCTGCAAGAGCAACCGGTGCTGTGCTCCGCTGCGATCCGCTTAAATAGACGGAGCCAGTTCCTGTCCTGCGCAGTGAGTTACGAGACCTGCAGGGAAGCCAACTTTCTAGCTAGGGATAATAGAGCTCCATGGGGGAGGGGGGGTGGACTGCTATGTTAAAAAAGGTAATCGATATTTTCGTGGTAATAAAAAAAACATTTTTCATGGAACCATGTATTAAACAATGCAAGAAAAATATTTTTTCAGTAAAGGTAAATTGATTGCAACAAATTATCAGTGAAACAATAACAGCAGGGGTCAGGGATCCTGCGTCACTCTTTCAATATAAACCCACTCTCAAAATTTGTCAACGAGCTGATTACTCACCAGTATTAATGGTAAACCCATTTATTCAGTGAGGGGTTTGCTACATTGCACGGCCTGTATTGAGGATGCGCTAATCATGGTGTTTGTACTGTTTAGATTAGTCCATATGTGTTCATCCCCAGGTTTTATAATTTTTGATTCTTGACAAAAGAAGAAGACGTACGTTTTCTAGCAACAGCATTATCAACTTTTCTCGTTTTCTCAAATCTCGCTTTCTCAACTGCGCATTATTCATCTTCCTCACCATTCTTGTGATGTTACAAGAATATCAGTAAATATGTTATGGTGAGATTTTTAGAAATGTGCTGCTAATATACAGCAGGGGAAGTGGCATGTTCGGGGGGCGGGGGGGTGGGCTGCTAAAGACAACTTATCCAGTGAAAAAACATTTTGTTACAAAAAACAAACGTATCAGCAAAGTATTTTAAAACATGCCCCCAATCAGGAGTCAGTCTTGAGCATGCTGAAAGAGGCGTAAAGATTTGCCCTCCCCCCCCAGAAAAATATTTATTTACGCCACTGTAATGAAAATGTCAAGAGGCAACAAGTTCTGCATTAAGAAGAAATAATGGAAAATAGAAGAAAAAATATTACTGATTGCCCAAAACTCAATAGGATGTATAGATAGTAAGCAATGACACAGAATAAACAACATTTCAAGATCAGCAAGGCCAACACTCCATTTACAGACCTTCGATTTGAAAGCATGGGCTGATCAGATGGTTTAACCCTTTGAGTCACGGTGTCCAGAAAAAAAGGACAGCTACAACATGGTGGAAGCCACTAGGTGCACCACGAGCTTTGGAAGGGGTCCCCAGGGGCCACCATCCTTACATCCAAACCAAGTGAATGTTGGTTCGAATCCCACCATTGGATCCAAGTCCCTGGGACTTAAAAATCACTTTTATTCGTTAAATTTGGTCTCCAGTGTCCGTGGTTATATCATTCCTGTTCCTCTACTATTCTCCAGAAGTGACTCACGCCCAAATGTAAGGCAGCAAAGCAGTAAAGGAAACTGAGAAAGAGCGGCCTTAATGAGCCCTCCCCACCAATGTATTTTGTCCTCCTAAATAAAAGTAGAACGAGGTAACTGACTCAATGACCCAACTTACAAACATACCATTACAAACTATCACAGAGTAACCAATAACATACGACTACAGTTTCAGACTCAATTTTTATTGTGGTTCTCTGCAAACTATTATGGATCTTTTAAAGTTAGAGTGTGCAGTATCCCACGTGCTACCTGCAAAGGCAAATGCTACCTAGGACACAGTAGTATAGAGCATTTGCGATTTATCAAGCTGAAGATGAAAGGGGCTGTTGCCAACACAAATTTGAAGAATGAATTAGTCAAGCACGCGGCCGAAACCCAGCATATCCAACATGGGGCGAAGTTCCAAGGGTGCACCACGAGCTTTGGGAGGGGTCCCCAGGAGCCACCATCCTTACATCCAAACCAAGAGAATGTTGGTTCGAATCCCACCACTGGATCCAAGTCCCTGAGACAAAAAAAAAATGCTGGAATTAATTCGCGACTGGAATTCAAAAAAAAAAAAAACAAAAAAAAACGGGACTTAAAAACGGCTGGGGATTAAGGAATTATAAATCTTTGGTGTCTGATAAACAAAACATTTATGTAGAACTAGTGTTAGTACAACCCCGTGTCCTATTCCGGAGGTTTTTTTTTTTATATATATAAACCTTGTCCAGACTCCCGTGCTACTGCATGCAAAGTGTGGTTTGGATATATAGTCCTTGCCTTCGGCCTCGCTCCGCTCCACCAAGAAGAATTGGATAAAGTTTGTGAAATCTCTTGGATGAGAATGAGAAGGGAGTATTTTCTTAGTAAGGATTTGAGACTTGCTCTTTAACGCGCCCTGTGTAGTGGGGATACGCCAAGTATGTTGTGCACCATCTAGCGTTTATAAGACAAGGTGGCCTGATGGTTAGCACGACTACGCTCATATGCCAGCGGTCCTCCGGTTCGAGTCTGACCTCAGTCACACCTGGCACTTTCGGAAAGAGAAGGTCCCTGTATTAGTGATTTCACACGGAATAATTCGTCTTGGGCTGGGGGCTGGCCGCGCCCGGACGCGGCCAACCCTCTTTAGCAAATTCTGGAGGGCCAGCACGACTTGATTTCAGACGGTTTAATTATAAGCGGCTGTTGTCAGCCTCCTTGTTTTGACAACAACTGGTGGGGGGAATTTTTTTTACTACAATGAAGCTTTGTTAGCATTTCCAGAAGCGCGGCACGGCGCGCGTTCGGATTTCAGACGGAATAATTAAAGCGTGCCGAGCAGTGCCAGCCCCTGCTGGCCCGGGCTGGCCGGTTGTTGCGTAGCGGCCGTCGTGGCTCGCTTGCGCGCGGCATGGGACGGCACGGCACGCAAACATTATTCCGTGTGAAATCCGCGGGCGCAAAATCGTCCCACTCGCCTTCTAGTGCCATGGCTTCAGTTGGGACTGCATCACACCTTCAAGTATTTATCCAGATTTTACATAGATGGTTTTGTTTACCCTTGAGAATGGCTGGTGATCACTTTGCTGGAAAATGTGGGACTATTGTATGTTATGTAATTAGCGTCACAGGGTGCTGGCTCCTTGGTTTAATTGCTTTTTTTTTTTTTAATATCGTGGTTCTGTTTGCGTCAGAGTGCAGTGTTTGTTTTACTTCTTTTCAATTAGAAAAATGTCTTGCATGATTTAAGAATAAATTAATTTTCTCAAGTTTTGATTGTATTAAACAGAATGTATGTATGACATGGGCCTGTTTTCAATAATTTATTGCAGGCTTCCATTTCTGAATTCAACTACGTTGAAAGCATGCGACAGTGTGGAAGCCACAAGCCAAGCCATCAGCGACGCCGAATTATATTACGTTAAAATGAACACCACGAAATGTCCCTGCTGGCAAAGCTGTGACAAACCGGCCTATACGATATCCTGGGATGAACAAGGTGTTGAAGAAAACAACGTTACGGTGTTTGTAGCATTCTTTGCAGACAACTTGTATGAATACATAATTGAACAATACGCATATCCGTTTTCGGCTTTAGTCAGTGATGCTGGTGGTAATCTAGGCTTTTTCTTTGGTCTTTCAATTGTGATGGTCGTAGAATCATTAGAAAATCTAGTAATCCGTATGATAACTCTGGTGGAGAATTTTATTTTCAGAAAAAGGGCTAACCAGTTGCGAGCTTTCTAGATAAACAAGAGATAAGATATTTAGATATTTATGATGAACACTTTTCTAAAACAACCTTACTATAGAAACTAAAATATTGACAACGATTAGTAACTATTCTGTAGGGAAAGGTAACTGAGTATATAATGGCACCGACATAAACGTCCATCCTGAGAAAAATTCGTTGATTATCTGCATTGTAAACAGTTTACAGACCAAACTAAGTGTACGGTATAGGTAAATAGATTAAACGTAAACTCTGTGGAGATGAGAAAACAATTATTGTCACTCCAAAACACACCCACAAACTGTCATGACAGGACAGGAAAATACTAATGCACACTGGGAAAAAGTTGATACTGCAAAATGTTGTAATGTATTGAATCTATTTATACTGGAATGTGTGAGATTTGTTTATTAGAAAACACTTGCATCACTTGTCTAATGTTCGTTCATTGCTTGAGATTTCTAAGTGTTTGCAAGATTATGCGTTTTCTTTGCAAATTACATTTTTCTCCTTTCTGTAACAAATTAAATTCTCTCTAGTTCAGTGAGTGATAAGAAAGCATTTCCGGTTTAAAAGGAAGCAAAAATGGGGCACCATGGCATCCCTGGCATGGTGTCCCACTACCGCCAGGAAGGAGAAAATATAATGTAAATCTGTCAAGCAATTGGCAGGCTGACTGATAAACTAAAGTCAGTAGTCAGGCCTATGCCGGTCCTGGGTAAAATTATCATCACCTCATGCAAGGACAGTATACCCCAAATATACAAGCACCAGGGAGATGTTTAATTACTGTCGTTAGGAGTAGCGTGGTACGATGCCCTTGCGTCCTACTAGAGATGGTATAAGTAAAGACGTGATGTTGGTTTAAAGTTGATAAATAAACACCTTACCTTTGATGCCGGGAATGAAGGATGGGATTACGGAGAGTAGCATGTCGACAGGAAGGCTAGGGAAAGAAGCAAGATGTCGGGTAGATGTTGTGTGGTAATTAATGGGCCTGGTAGAGTCTTATTTTATTACACGTAACAATTCTTGGTTGGGTTGCTCTCACCATATTGTATACCTCACTTTCTCGGTTATCACTCACTTCTTGTTGTAACGAGTGGCTGGTACGCAAAGGTGTTCAGTGGAAACGCAGCAATGTTATACTGCATACAAGAAGTTGGCCTAGTTGTATTGGAACGTCTTCCAGTCAGTAAGGCGTGGCTAATTTCAACTCTGTGGTCAAGACGCTATCTGAAAACAATGAAGCAATTACCAATCCTACTAATATTGCAGAGGAGTTCAATAATTTGTTTACTTCCATAGGTGGTAATCTGGAGAAATCTATCCCTAATCTTAATGAAACCATCACGGTATGTATTCGTATCCCAGTAGCAATTCGTTTTTCATGTCTCCTTGTACCAGTCCTGAGCTAGCTTCTATTATCAATACCTTCACTAATTCTTAATCAGCTGGTCATAATCAGATTACAATTGATATTATTAAACAAGTTGCTTCACAGATTGATTATTCCTGCTCTTGTTAAAATTATTTATCCAAGTTTAGTTGAAGGGTAGTTTCCCGATGACCTTAAAACAGCAAAAATTAGACCAATTCATAAAGGTGGAATCCAAAATGATGTGAACAACTATAGACCTATATCTGTCTTACATGTAATCTTAAAAATGTGTGAAAAGGTTGTGTTTAATCGCCTCTACTCTAACCTTGACAGAAATGACATTCTTACTAACAGTCAATACGGTTTTTGACCTGGAAGAAGTACTGAAGGGGCAACACTCAAATTCGTTCAGGATGTTGTTAATGCTTTTGAAGAGAATCTTTGTACTGTTGCTGTCTTCATTGACTTGTGAAAGGATTTTGATACAGTAAACCACAACCGTCTATTGTATAAACTGAATCATTATGGTATTAGATTGGTTACAAATAACAGATTTAAAAGTTACCTTGAAATAGAAATCTATTTGTCCAAGTCGAAACCAGTTCTTCTGCAAGAAAACCTATTAATTGTGCAGTTCCTCAAGGATCAATCCTTGGACCATTATTGTTCTTATTCCCATACTTTTGCCGTTTTCATTGTTGTAAACAGTCCTTATAAATCCCGTATTGGATTCTTACAACAATGGTAAGAGCAGTACAACAATGCAACCTATTGTTGCAATAAGTGTCCATGCATAGTTGCAACAATGCTTCATCTTCTTTAACAAATGAAAATCTACGTTTTGCATTCTTACCGACAGATTGACCCTGGTTTCTTAAAACTGGTTTACCTTCCACTTCAGCCAAAGCCTGGCTCAAAACTTCTTCTTCATCTTCGTCAAACAGTTGGTCAATGCCCAACGAAACATTGAATTTAGCCATAATACAAATTCAAACATAAAAAAAAACTATCAAAGCGGAGGGAAATCGAAGGGACGAACGGACAACAATGCGTGTGCTGTTTCATTGTTGCTGGTCTTCCCTCCGTTGTAACAATGAAAAGTCAAGCCTGCTAAACCAATTTCAGTACCACTAATGGCCGTAAATAAACACGATCAAACGTCGAAAACAGCCTTTTAGTATGATAATAAACTTATAGCCATCCTTTTTCCAACAATGGGGTACAGTAAGTGATTTATTGGATAGTTTTTACGTACTCGGACCAGAACATCCTCGCCCTTCGGCCTGGGACGATTCTGGTTCCTCGTACAAAAAAACTATCCAATAAATCACTTACTGTACCCCATTGTTGGAAAAAGGATGGCTGTAACTATTACTTAATCTACGTAATGAGTTGCCAACTGTTTCCAATTTGCTTGCAATTCTTTTAGTACAGCCACAAAAGCAAATGTGATTGTCCTACCATGTGAGGGTATTTCCATATATGCGTTTTGATCCTTACACTCACTTTTAGCCTGTAATAACAAATTTGCACTAAATTCTTATTTTTTTAAGTGATGGTGATGGCGCAAAATTCTTTACCAGTATCAGGTTGTGGGCGAAAAATTCTAAAGGTTCTGCATCCTTATGGAATATACTTAAAACTACAAGTAAGCATTCTGATGTCCCTTTACAGGAAGTTCTGATATACAGACTGAAAATGAAAGACACTATTCCAGTCATCCCGCCAGGATAAAAACAAGACTCCATGTGGTTAATACTAGGATCTGTCCCAAACAGATACACAGTAGTTATAGTTGCAGGATCAAGGAGTACAATGATTCTGAACCCACTACTCTCGCCGAGGCAATTTACAGTTCAGAGGCCATGTTTTCACTACATCCATAGCAGAATAAAGTGTTTACAATCGTCTGGTTAGGCGCATTATTGAATAACTTTGATTTTAAAAGCAGTGAATAAATAATAAGATGACCCTTAACTGCGTTAACCAAAGTACAAGCAGGAGCACGTGAAAAACAACGGAACATTTTATTATCTCCTGATACTAATACATATTGTGAACAGCAGTGATACCAGAACAGCACCTTGGGGAACACCGCTGGTGACAAGCACTGAGCCCGACAAAGAACTACAGAACGTAACCCGTTGCGTTTGACTGCTAAATAAATGCCTTAATCTATCATCGGCCAGCTTTCCTGTGGCCAATTCCAATAAGACACGATCACTGGTCGAGAGAGCGAAGCGAGGCACTAATACTCGACTGAATTTGGGTCTTGTGTGTCTGTTTGCCTGTTTGTGTGTTTTTCTGTTTGGGACAGGATAACGTTCGCAATTTTTGTGTTGATTAGGTTCATAAAAGAAACGAAAGTTGAAGATGAAATTTCTACCTCAAATGTTTTCGAAGATTTCTTCGCAGTTTAGATAAAAAGAATTAGAGCTCATATCCTCTGAAATTCGCAACTTCGAAGGTACACAAGTAAAAAACGGATTAGAGTTCGCTTGAATGAAAGAAACTATAATTTGAACTCCAATTCCAGCCAAAAAATAGGATTCTTTTTATTCACAGGTAATATCAAAAAGTAAACGCAATTTGTGTTTTAAATGGGCCATGTCTGTGAGTGTGTGTGTGTATGTGTTTATTTGTGTATTACACAGGCGTTTTGTTCTTTTGGGGAATTTCCTTTGCTTTGTTCCTTTGAACTAGAGTTCAAATATAGTTCGTTTCGTTCGGTGAACTCTAATCCGTTTTTTTTTAATTTGTATACCTACACAGTTGTGAATTCCATAGGGATACGAGCTGTAATGCTTTTTTCCTAACTGCGACACTGTTTTTCGTTCAGTTAAATTGTCAGCTTTTTTCGCTTCTTTTTTGTTGTCTAGTTTGTAAAGGTAAAGAGTAGCTGAAACCCACGCCCTTATGAATTTTTAAGACGATATCACATATTTTGGTGGTTATTGGTTTTTCTTAATATTATCAGTGGTTGTGAACTTTCTACGTAAATGTAAACGTGAATTTATATTAAACTTTGTTCTTGAAAAGTCTTTTAAAAAAGTTTAAACTTCACTATGTGTTACACTTCACTATGTGTTACTATGTCTTACAGAAATTTGTATTGTGCCATGTATTTTATGCATTTCTTACTTTACGAGAATAGAAATGTGAATTTTTAATAAACATTGTTCTTAGTAATGACTGTTTAGACATTTACAAATGTCTAAACTTCACTATGTATTGTTTGTATTTTTCAAACCACATTAAAATGTGGTTTAAGCAAATATTACAGTGGCGCTGTCCATGTATTAGTGGTTGTGATATGTTACGAAAATTTGAATTGTCTCATGCATTTTTAGGCATTTCTATCGCGCGTACCTAACTGGTCCTTTTACCCTTGATGGCTTATTAAAATGTTTTAAAAGTTAATTTTCTGTTTTAATGTTTCTCTTTGTATTTTCGCCCACCTTTCTGACACATTTTGATATTATTCCAATTGATGATTTCGTCTTCGTCTTTTTCTAGTAATTCCGTTCCAACTATAACACCAAGGATTTTCTCTGTGGTGTGTTTTTCTAGTGTTAGTAATTCAAGAACTTCGTTTTTTTTCCGACCTACTCTTGTAGGTCGATCAATTTCAAACGATTGTAACGGTCCTGCAATGGCGAAAGAAGAACTAGCAGTCTACCTGGTTTCACCCGGGGTTTTGTTTCACCCGTGGCTGTTTCCCAGTTTTCGATCAGTGTGGTCTGAAGTTGACTGTGACATGAAGCAATTTTTCTTCCTGTAATACTCCCTTTTTCCTCCCATGTTCTCCTTCCCTCTCCCCTCCCATCATCTCCCTGCCCTCTTACTCCCCGTCTTTATCCCGTTTCCTCTCCTCCTTTCTCCCATACTCTCCCTCTCCCGTGCCTAGAGACAGTTTGGCACTTTTAATACACAGAAACCCAGGAGCAAAGCTCAACAGAGCGTTCCAAAAGTAGACGTTGAGAAAAAACGGGCGTCACCTTTCCACACAGCTGCATGATGGATTCCATCTGGAGTTAATAATAATAAAAAAAAAATTTAATCACCTCGTGAGCAGAACGAGCAGACGCACGTTCAAAGTAGCGTCACTTCAGCTGTTTGTAACGCTCAGTTGAGCTTGGCGAGTTCTGATGGTATATTTGGAAGATACTGATGGCTGCGTAGCAACAATAGCACGCCTTACGAGCCAAACTGTCTCCAGAAGAACTGGTTTGGAAGAGTCTGGCTTGGTGGCTGTGTAAGACTACCCACAATTCCACTCCGCTTCCACCACGACATTTGCTGACCCATTTGAACCACGTGTGCCTCACGCGCCCACGAGACAGAACTGGTTATAGTGAAACCACCAACTGCAGTCGCCATGACAACAATTTCTCAAGGATGGTATAAACATTACTTAGGCGCTCTGTCAGATGTAGCAGCAATGTAAAGCAGCCGGCAAAAGCTAATATTATATTTCTTATCCCAGAACGGAATTGTTTTGCCGGATCCATGCAGAACAGCTATTCGAGAAGAGGTAAATCCAGGGAAGAAATCACGCCCGTCCACTTAGAAAACAACACGAGCCGAAAATAATAAAAAGAAGTAAAATACGAAAACATAAAACGAAGCAACCAAGTGTAGGCGTAAGAGCAGGAAAGTTCGGTAACCAGGACGCGAAGTTACCGGGACAGCGAGACCAAAAACAGGTCTTGCTGTTTTGCTGTTTCTGCGTGCGTTAAAATACCGTATTACCGGATCAATTTTAACGCTCTTTTTTTAATGCATTTTTTCAACGTCCAAATCTACCAAATACCAAGTCTCACAAACTGCTGTAAGTTAAACAAGAGTAAGGGCGCGTTTACGCAACGACTCGCCTTTGCATTCTCGCAGCTAGAAGCCAGAAATTATGTGAAATTCCAAAATGGCGGCGGTTGTTAGCTCTGCCAGCTCGCAACGAATTGAGTTTAAAAGCGATTGGGAAATTGTTTCGTCAGGAGAAATTCACTACCTTACTGTCACGAATTATAACACTGCAAGCATTTCATCAAATGATGTCGGGTTTAGCTAATCCAGGAAGCGTTGTTACCATGGCAACGACACCGTTGCCATCGCGATTAAATTTAAGCTGCGGGAATGCAAAGACGAGTCGTTGCGCAAACACGTCCTAAAGAAAACACAACAGCACAATAGCAAAAATCTAAAAATAGCTCAGCCCCGTTAAGCCGAAGTAACTGCCCCTTAAGAAAACTTGACAAGGATTCGAGCCAGACTACTCGGGATCACTACTCTCATTGTTTGTACATTTTATTTGTGAATCATAATGAATTTAAGAATTTTTACATGCGACTTATGTAAATTCCTGAACGGAAGTTCCGGGTTGTAAACGGGGTTGGAAGCTTTCTGTGTATAAAGGCCGACCTAAGGGGCGAGACGTTCCGTAATACCGATGTTTGTGTTTTAAGGTAAAACTGTATTTTTTTTCTACTTTAATAGTTTAAATAAGATGAGTGTATAAAATGCGCTATTCGCTTGAGTCTCGTAGGTTCTTAGACGTATTTCAAAGTGTCAGTAGCCTAGTTTTCGTACCGTCGGAGCAAAAGGTTACCGTGTTGGGCCATTCCTCCGTGGGTGGGTGGGGGGGGGGGGGGGGGCTAGCATAGTACGCGATTTTTTTTTTCGTGTTAGTCTAGAAAGAAAAATGTCACAGGTTGTAAATGTGCCTGTTTATGCTGGTTGCAATGAGGTGTGCTGGTTGAATTTGTGTTGTGTACAGTAATTTTGCAAAGTCTGGTCATATGTCACATGGTGCTGCCATGAAAGCTAAACTTTAGGAAGTTATTTCTACGGTTCTATTTCGACCATCGCTCTGTAAAATTTGCAGGCGGGTAGGCACTTGATAGACCTTCAAAACGAGCCTAATAATTTAAAATTTGCAGTCGAACTTTTTTTTTTTTTAATTGTGAAAAAATAAAACATTGCTTAGCGTGTGTACCTTTTCTCTGGACTGAAATGCTCCAGCAATGACCGGTTGGACTTTTTAAAGAGCCAATGTACGTGGCTGTATGCTGAAACGCAGAGAAAAAATGTTTTAAAAAATAATGGTTGCAATTTTTTATTTTTTCGAAATTTTCCATAATTTTTATTTTTTTTTTAATTTCAGAGGTTTCGTATCACTCCCACGGGTATACTAAGCAAAAAAAAAAATTGAGAATCTAACGAGTCATAGTTTGCGAGAAAAGGTACATTACGTTTTGCAGTGCGCTGCAGAAAAGAGAAATGCAGTAAAGATGCACTAAAATTTGAGACACTTATTTAAGTCAGAAAAATGGCAAACATTCAGGAAAAACATATACTTGCAGGAATCTCAGTGCCCTCCAGGAACGCAAAATTTATCCTGAGACTGGTCATACTCCTTTTTTAACTGCTTATGCATGTAATGCAGTTAAATGTAATGCAATGTAATGCAGTTATTGAAATACAGTCGGGGAGAAAAAAGGGCTTGAGTCGTGCGCTATTGTTAATGACGTCACGTCCCACTCCAGTCGTTTTTTTGAACGGGTCATGCCGATCACCTTTATCGTATGGCCGGAAGTGACTGAAATATTAGTCGATTTTGCATGATTTCGATTAGAAGACGTGCCAGCAAATTATAGGCGTTGTTATTGAACAGTTTGTGGCTAAATCGTTTGCATATGAAGGGTTGTAGCCCTTGACTAAAATTTTTTGCCAGTTATGTTTCTGTATGAAAAAAAACGTTGAACCGGAACTGGCCCAGCTTTTGTCAGGTTTTGACAACATGCACGGAAAACGGAATTCTATCTGTTGTTGGGCTATTGGCAAACCACTGAAAAAAAAATGGCGGCTACTTTACGGTTCGTCGGCAAGGCTGTCCTAGGATTCTATGCGTATTGGCAATTCTTGTAGTTATGTGGCTCCTGTTAATCAGGTAATTATTGTATAATCGATTATTTAGTGTAACAGTTTGTTGTAGTATAATCCATCCACCCAAAACCAAAACTGGTAGAAAACCCCGCTAAGTTTCCAAAAACGATCAACCTTTGAAGGTAGTGATATCATTCCACCAGGGAAAGGCCGCCAAGGTTAATCCTATTAGCCAAGTTAATCGCACATACTAATAGTTCGAAAGTTAAATGAAAACTAGAAGATTGCTACTAGCTGTAGCAATCTTCAAGTTTTCATTTAACGTCCAATTCGGTGTGATTAGCTTGGCTAATAGGATTAACCTTGGCGGCCTTTCCCTGATGGAATGATATCACTACCTTCAAAGGCCGATCGTTTTTGGAAACTTGGCGGGTTTTTCTACCAATTTTTGTTTTGGGTGGATATCACAACTTTCATAGGACTGTGAACGTACAAAAGGTTACACCGCCTTATCTTCATCTGTTCCTTTTTTCTGGAGGAATTTCATATCTATAAATTT
>JAHWFP010156797.1:42396-52788 GCA_023313725.1 Lithobius niger
TCTTCATCTGTTCCTTTTTTCTGGAGGAATTTCATATCTATAAATTTTCACATTGATAATTTTCAAATTTACCATTGCCAATTAGCCGTTTGATTAGCCCAATTGACATGCAGTTGCAGTTGTTGAATTGCTTGCAGTTGATAGGCACATGCAACTTAGGACTGTGAACATACAATAAGCCAGCACACCATCTTATATTTCGCTCATCCTTTCTGTAAATAATTAGCCGTTACATCAGCAAAATTGAGAATTTTTTTCGTTTGCTTTCTTCGTTCATTAGTCATGCAGAAACCCCCGTTGCTAAAACAGCAGAACGCGAAGCATTTTATTTTTGGGTTATTAGCAAAAACCACGCTTGGTCATAGATGCTCGTATTGTTGCGTAACCATCATCTAACGTGCATCCCTTTATTCTTACGCTATCCACGGCAACGTTAATGTTTCCTTATTTTGTCCTTCGTTACAGTTCAGCTTTTAGTTCGTTAAAAGGTTAAAGGGTTTAATGAGCATTAACCACTCCTGGTCATCTGCCCAAAGCCCTAAGGCCCTTTAGTTCGTTCAGACTTTTACAATAAATCTAACGACCAGTGTTGATTGTTCAAGCCATTGTAGCTTGAAATCTTTGGTTGCAACAATGGAAAAGAAACGAAATTTAAATCCCCTTGTGGTGAATTTCAAAACCCTCCCACGCATTTGTCCTGACCCCTACAACCCCCAAACCAACAAAAGGACCATGCTCAGATCACCATGCATCCGTGTGCAAAAGTTTAGATACGTAGGACGTATCAATTTTGCGCTAGCCATGAGCAAAAAGTCTATGGGATTTAACATGGGAAAAATCTTATTAGCTATAGCTCCCAGCTAGCTAGACAGTAACATAAAAACAACGTTATTGACGCATCTTTTTCTCTATGATTGGTGGTCACTGATCCTTTAAATTTTGGTTTGTTTGTTTGTTTGTGTCGTGTGGTTTTGTTGTTATTGTCGGTTAGGTTAGGAACCGGCTTCAGCATTTCACTTGAGGTAATGAACTGGTTGTGGTTTGGCGTTTCACTTGCCGTACTTTCGCCCTGCAGTTTCATGCTTTCTGCGCGACGCGGTGCTAACTTGGGACCTTCACCACGGCCAAACGGTGCATTTGCCCCAAAAATGGAAGAGGAAAACATTACTCAGCAGGTAATTCTTAGTCCATAAAAAAAAATCGAACGAGAGCCCGTTTTCTTCCCATGTTCCCTTTACGTACATGGCCCGAAATTCGAAAAAAGAGAAAAAAACTTACCTTTAATTTTCACGGAAGGCACTACAAATTGATCCTAAATTGCGGAAACTCGTTAAATCATCATTAACACATAATATAACCAATTAACTGCCCCCGTATGAAATAACAAACCCTAACCAGTTAACTATACCACAGTATGAAATGCAAAACCCCAAACTTACCTAACCTAACTGACAATAACAACAAAACCACACAAAACCACACGAAACTGACAATAACAACCCACCTATCGGAACCACCCAAGCTTTGTCTTTCGTCTGTGAAAATAATAATGTTACGATTTTTTGCATAAGCAGTTTATGTATTTCTTTATGAAATTCTTGTTTACATTTCTAATGTTTCCTTTTGATTTTAGTCTCATTATTACCCTTCACGAGTTATGTGAGATGCGCTGCTTATCGATCCATTTTAGAACACCTACACACAGCTTGCCAACAGCACATCCCATTTTTTTTTTAGCAATTTGAGCACGTAGAATATTGCAGTTTTTGTACAACTTTTCCAGCACATCTGCAGTAGCGCAGAAGAGGCTCAATTTACAAGTTTGGAAGCCTGTGCACTCTGCAGTTAGCATTTATTTTCGTGACGTTGGAGGAGGAAAATCGTAAAAATAAATATGCAGAAATGTTCAACACACATCAGGCTATCGAATCATGCGAAAAAAATTCTGAAAAATTTTTTTTTTAGCCCTCATGCCACCTTGTCAAGGATTCGAACCGGACTAATCCGGATCACTGCTCTCACGTCCCTGTCATCTGAATAATTTCTCCAAAGTACTTTGTCAGTTACAACTTCTAGGAAAATGGCTCAGAAGTCAGGGGCGTCTGTATAATGATCCGCACTTATCTTAGTTATGGAATTATCTCAATGAAATATAAGTCCTTAATGACCACCAACCGAATCCTTTTAGGGTCTGAATTGCTCTCTTGCTTCATCCTGAACCAAACACAAATGCTTCAGTTGGCTTTGCTTTCGAAGCCCTACCGGGGACACTGCCTCTCGACCCTCTTCTCCCAACCCTTCAAATTTGGGATGCCCTCCTCTCAGTTACCAACTGTTGGTTTAAGATAGAAATCGGCACTGCAAATGTTTCAGTTTAATAAAAAAAGCCCGAGCGTGCACATAATATTACACAAAGCACTACGTTTCGGGGATTCCTTGACCGCGTTTTCAAGTGCAATCAAAAAATTCGCTGTAAAACTTGATGATATACACAACGAGACACAGAAATCATGACAGCTGCAAGGCACTTAAGAAACAAATTAAAAATTAAAATATTACAATTACTAAAAAGGAACCCATGCTATTCCACCCCCCCCCCAAGCCTAATATCAGTGTAAAATGAATGCATTAAATCAGTATGCTTCACGTCTTTTCAGCACTTTCCCGAGAGAAGTCGACTTGCTAGTCTCCCACTGCTTCACCTGTTTTGACCGGGTTGAGCGTGGGTTCACTTTTAGTAATTTTAGTATTTTTATTTTTAAACTTGTTTTTTTTTTAAGTGGGCTGTCATGATTTTTGTATTTTGTGTACAACGAAGCTTTACGGTGAATTTTTTTTATTGCACTTGAAAACGGTGTGAAGGAATCCCCGAAATGTAGTGCTTTGTGCAATATTATGTGCACGCTCTGGGCTGTCTTTTTTTAAACCGAAACCGAAACTCGTTTTCCTCATGAAACCCACAACATGGATACTGAAATTCGAGGAATGCTAACTTGACCGACTGCAACCTCAGACACCCAAACATTCCACTTTTTCACTACAAGTTATCATTAAGACTTGCTGCATTTCCTGTTTAACGATATACGCAGAACCAACAGCAGGTGGTAGGCCTATACACTCCTCCGAAATATCTCGAATTCTGCACATTAGTAACCTACCGACATGAAACTACATGCTACAGCATAGGCCGTCGACATGAGCTTCTGTGCAATGGCGGATTCAAGGCAAAAAGCCAGGGTGGGCAAACCTTGAAAGGCCCCATTTTTATCCCCAATAGAGCAGTGACATTTGCCGCCATATTGGCACCAGTATGGGTTTTGGAGGGCATAACTACAAGGTGCACTACATAAAAATGGAGGGAAAAACAACGGAAGAGCGGATTTCTTAGGCTTAAAATAACGTTGTTTTCTCTAACAACAAAATTCGCGCGTTTTAGGTCTAAGAAATCACTCTTCACAGCATCAGCTTCAGTATGACGCCCTTCTGTTTCTCTCTGCAGTGCCCCTTGCAGCTAACCCATTAAGGCTCCAGCATAGAGTTATATACAATAATACTACGTCGTGTCACTGCTCTATTCATTCATAACGCTAGTAGTAAGTATAAGTACATGCTGAGACGAAACTGAAAGAAAGAGAAAAGTACGAATCCCACAAATCTTAGTGCATTTAAAAACGCATTAAAAAAAAAAGGCGTTAGTAAACTGAAATGATAAAACGTTGCCTCAGAATCTTTTTATTTTTAGGATGGCAGTGGGAAACTTGACCTTCCTCAAATGACAGAATATCAACAATGGACGTTGTAGTAGTAATGAGACTAAGCCGCCCGTGCAGACCGGAAAATGAGGTTGGAAATTGAAGCTCGCCATTGTGGGAGATTAGATAGGCTGTGTTGCATTGAGATTAAAGCCCTCTCCAGACAAAAGAAAATTTCGTGCGAAGCGATGCGTAACTACGTGCTTACGAGGTCAAAATTGCTACAATCGTACAGTTGGTGATGCGTTTAAGGACCAATATTGAAGTCTTTTTTCCACCATACAGCGGCGGCGTACAGCCGCGAGCAGCCAGTCTGGTTAGGGCTTAACACGAATTCGTGCGTTTTCAGTAGCAAAGAAAGGGAATTAGCCTCGGATAAAGGAATGTCAAAACCTGCGTACTGCACGAATTTACTTCTGCAGAATTCAAATAATGCCACACTCACAATGTGCTCAAGTCACTGTCACACAGCACTAGTAACACATATGTGTACATTACTAAATACTTGCCTCTGTTCTCTACTTCAGAATAAATGTTCGACGAAAACCTTACAATAACACAAAACCAATACGCTTTCCTCTGTAGTGAATAATGTGCGTTTGCAGTACATGCCACTACTAACACTGATTGTCATGTGCAGAATTCTTTCTAGTTGCTAAAACAGCTACGCAAACATTTGTAAATCTAAGGAAAGACATCTTTGTGCATCTTGTAGGAAATAAATGTACTGTACAGAAATCGCTGTAAATTATATAAAGGAAAAAAGAAAACAAGCCAAACAGCGAAAATCATACACTAGAAATAACGTAGTACAGTAAGCTACGTTCCGACGAAACATAAGTGTATGAAGGTAGTTTACTGTACTACGTTATTTCTAGTGTATGATTTTCGCTGTTTGGCTAGTAGGAAATACGTATACATATACTGTACTATTGACTAACTTTTATTGCCCAAGTGGCAAATATTTTCTACTTTGCAAACAGATAGGGAACCATTTTATAAAGCCAAGGAAAGACAAATCTTGCTAAAAACCAAGGAAAGACAGATCTTGCTAAAAACCAAGGAAAGACAGATCTTGCTAAAAGCCAAGGAAAAATAGATCTTGCTAAAAGCCAAGAAAAGACAGATCTTACTAAAAACCAAGGAAAAACAGATCTTGCTAAAAGCCAAGGAAAAACAGATCTTGCTTGTCTTGCAAGAACTTGCTTTTCACTGTCAAGCACTAGCACGCAGAGCCTGAAGAAATTTCCCTACCTTGGGTTTAGATCTGCCGGTTAGAGCACGTAAGCCTTCGTATCAGCTTCCATCTTGCAACATTTTGCGTGTTCCAAAGAAATATGCCTGTTTATTTTTACCCTGTAAGTTGTATGTACGATACGGTGTTGAGTTTAACATTTTATTAGTTTTAACAATGACACCAGAATTCGTCGAAACGTTTTATTTTCTATGTAATTCGTTTTACATGATAATCCTATTTTCTCTCACACTCATGTCGATTATTTCCTATATATAGACTTTTGGCCATTTCCCCTGATCATCATCTGCTCAAATGTCTCAGGTTTTCTATTCGCCGAAAAATTGGCAACGTGATTCGTATTCCACGTGACCAATGAAACGATAAAGCAGGAAGATTTAATATAAATAAACTGCAGTATTTCTTGCTGAATCTGTAGTTCTTGCTATGGAGATTACACTATTACAACCCACACTTGACATTTCCATCTGCTGCATGGACAGGTGATCAAAAACCTACACAGACCTGCAGCAAATCACAAGTCACATGGCCATCAAATAACATTTGTCCAGACCTTCCTTAAAAGCAGAGAACCAATAGCAGCTCTGACCAGACGACTAGGCGGTCCATCTGAGGTCGTGTACGTTGGCTTCCTCAAGCAATGTTTACCAAACAGTCGGAGAGAGGACCGTTTATGATGTAGTCTTCAGCGGGACGGAAAAGCAGCAAATGACGAAGTTGGGTGATCAAGTTATGCGATTCCGGAAACTCAACAAAGTCCAAAGTATTTAACAAGAACACATTCGCAAAGGAAGAGACTTGAGGGACAGAGTGAGCCAAAAAAGAGAGTTGAGCTGATCTGACAGAGTTTCAAATCGCGATATTTCAACCATTACATCTGATCTGCTGGAGGACATGCTCACAAGTGAAATTTCTACTGCTAAGAAATTGTGAAAACCACTAACGGACACCGGATTTCGTATCAAGCGAGTTTGAAGCGGAAACCGCGACAATCTGCAAGCTGGTGCTGTGGTTTTTAAGGCCACCCTATCCGGCGTGATGTGTTCCAGAGAGAAAAGATGGTGTTCCGTGTGTGGCAGACTGGAACAAAAACCATGCGGTTGTCCCGTGCAAAGCGGTGTGAAACAGGCAGACCCAAGCAAGAAGGAGGCGCAGAAACCTCAATCTGCTGAAGGAGGGCAAAGTGGAAAACGTAAGGTCGACCAGCTGTCAGAAACACATCCAGCCCAGCCCAAAAAACAACCCGAGGACGGCAACACAGATGCGGGAACTTCTTCCAGTAACGCCCCACAACCCTACAGAATGAAATTCAAGATAAAATTGAAGAAAAACCATAAACACTGAAGTGAACTTGCTTATGGTGATGAACGCAGAAAAGATTTCCACACTGTTGTCATTGTCATTATACAGGGTGATCAGTTAAATTGTGATCCAGCTTGATAGATAAAGTACAACAGAACGATGCATCACATACCACGAATATAAATTAGGAGTATGTAGGGGAACAAAGAGACATTACCAATGCCAAAAAACTGAACAAAAACCGGACTAGATCTTCAGGACTTACGACGTACGTAAAATGGTTATTTTCGACCCCTGAAAGTAGGCGATGTTTCCCTGCACGGTGGAATGTTTGAATGGAATGCCATTCAGGGGTCGAAAGTAGCCATTTTACGTACGTCATAGGTCCTGCAAAACTGGTCCGATTTTCGTTCTGTTTTTTTTTTTTTTTTTTTTTGCATTGGTGATGTCTCCTTGTTCCCTACATATTCCTAATTTATACTCATGGTGTGTGATGCATATTTAAGAAGTAAGCAGTTGAATGACCTTGATAACATTTGGTAAGGTCATCCATTTCTTGTTCACATCACCCGGGTCTCATTGTCGTATTTGTTAGATGGGTAATTTTTAAAATGTTGTCTTTGCTCCATATGCTCGCAGTAACTTATTATCCACAGCTTCATTGAAAAAAATGCAAACGTTAATTTCCGCACACAAGGTACATGTGTTAAACTTGCCATTTACCCACACTCCAGTTTTATTTGCAGTCTGTAAACCGACTGCCGAACTAATTTGTAATTAAGGTAACGGTATTTGATCCTTATTGAACACAAATCATAGCGCGGTACATAACGTGAACAGTGAAATCAGCTGAATGCAGGCAGGATACACTACTTTTGGAAGGTTTTATCGAATGTTTGTAACTGAAACCGTACACTATTGTGTGCGCGGTGTATCTTGAGTCCTGCAGGTATTTATGAGTGGCTACGTCTTCCTGGATCGGGTGGCTTTAATCGATGGCCGCCATTGTTTTTGTAACCATATTTTGGATATCAACAAAGCACTCTGCTACTGAAAACGTACAATCGATTATCTATTTTCGTTTGCGGAGAACTCAAGATAGGCCGCGGACACTATAACAGAGTTGAGTTTTAAATCCTCAGATAATTCCCCTTTACATGCAGTGTTTCACAAACCAAAAGAAACTGTCCCCTTTTATAAAGAAACTATGTGATAATATGTATATGTGTGTGTTAAAAGCTGCCTATGGACGTTTCCTTTTGGCCGTGTCAGTATGGCTGAGCTGTAGGACTTCGTCCTTTGATCTCAAAGGTCGTGGGCTCAATTCCCGCTCAGGCAGCCTGACATGTAAGTCCAAAAGGCAACGTAAATAGGTTTGCATCTGTATTTATTTAAAACTATCCCTGGACATGCTGCGTTTCGTAAAGTCCAAAAGATGACTATAATTCCCTCTGTATGCGGTATTTCGTAGTCCGTAAATAACTACCCATTATCTACCAGCTGGTCCGTTCTGCTAGACTATTCTAACAATGGGTCCATTGTTGCCAGAACGGCCCAGGGCGATATTTCTCGTCCCGCTCTAGCAGTCATAATGTAGCTTCTCTTTATTAGCGAGCTTCTAAAGACGTTTTGCTTTATTCGTTTTGCTTAAAGGTATAATTTATTAAACATCGTGAGAACGTGAGGCTTTGCTTAGAAAAGTTAAAAGTGGAGTTGGTAACATTTTGGAAAACAAATGGTGAGCCCTTTGCAACATGGTACAAATGTTATGACTGAATTATTTCGGAGGGTGTCACAAATGATTCACGTTATGGAACAGTGGTATTCTAATTCAGGAATAGCCTGACGTCGAATACACACCTTACTTTAACACAATTGCCTTCCTGACAACCACGAAGAAGTAGGACATTTATAAAAAAAAAAAAAAAAGGTGAAATATGATGAAAAACTGGTAAATAGGTTCTATTAATGCGTCCATTAAAAGACAGTAATGCTCGTCCTGATTTTATCTCAGTTTAAATTCTAAACTGCACGACACTGTGTTTTTGGCACACGAACCATGTTGTACAAATGGGTATCATTGGAATTCAATGTCTTCAATAATTACAAAGTCAGTGTCTGTTAGAACCGACTCTTTGTCATAACAATCGTTGATTTCGTCGTCATTGATTTCGTCATTTGAATCCCAAAATCGCCTGAATAAACTGCCTTCGCCATTTCGAAAAGTGGCGCGCACAACAATGAACAGCCTGGCTGGTAGGTTAGCCGGATAGCATACAGTCTCGGACGCTCGCCAACAATGCACTACCGGCTACCCACTCGTGCATTGTTGCCTGATCGCCTGCGAATTAGTGTGCTATCCTACGTTTGATATTTGAGTGATATCCAACCCGCTCAGCAACATTCCCAACAATCATAAAACGCATTGTTGTTGTTCCAAAGACGGGAAAACCGCGGGAATGCTTATTTACGAATGCCCACACTTCTTGAAAGTTTCATTATATCATTATGGTGACAAATTATGCTTGCAAATTAGTTGCATTAAAGGGTAAAGTATAGGTTTTTGGTGAACATGGAGCCATTAAGAAGATGAATTTGCGTCACTGGCTCATTGTCAGAGGCTGATTTATATCTATATCTATAAATTTATATT
Organism: Lithobius niger; assembly: GCA_023313725.1. Lineage (NCBI taxonomy): Eukaryota > Metazoa > Arthropoda > Chilopoda > Lithobiomorpha > Lithobiidae > Lithobius > Lithobius niger. The sequence continues at coordinate 51,359 of JAHWFP010156797.1, forward strand.
TATATTTGTATTGGTAGAGGCGGGTTTAGCCCACCCCATTAAAAAAAGTGCTTCGTAGTGCCTTTTTATAGGAAAAAATGTTCAGATAAATCACCCTTGTGTATTGTTGTACGAATGCCCGCAGTTTTCGGGCATTATATTTTACTTCTGCATAATGTTTTGTAATCCCAAGATAACTATCCTTATTGCACGCAGTGTTACGTACGCCTGTAGATAACTATTGTCGCCTTGATCGAAGCTGGAAATCTGGGGTGTTTTAAGCGAGGTCTTAAAAAGGTGGATCTATCACAATTTATGAAATGTTTTTAATCCTTATTGTATTTTATTTTGGTTTAAACTTAGTAACTTAGACTGGTGTAAGTGGAATGAAAATTTCCCTTCCTATTCCTTTTATCTTGTTTCTTGTAGGTAATAGACCTTATTATTATTATTATTATTATTATATTTGTATTAATTCTATTATTTCTATTATCGTATTAAGATTGACAATTGGTTTCTGCCAAGCTTTAAACTACGAGGCATTATTTTATTTTTTATGAAACATTGACAATGATACCCGGCTTTTCCCCTCATTCGTCCCTCACGTTTGGCGATGCCATCGGGGACCATTGTGTCCCTGGTAGGTCTAACCTTGGTGGTAAGGCATTCGTGATCCCAACCCAATACCATCAACCCATCCTCTGCAGCCGAGCCATCGTATTTGTTTTAAACTTTTAAACTGTTTAACTTTTGTTATTTGTAAATTCGGATGGCAGTTAGTGACCACCAGGTCCTTGCCATTCCGGTTGTGTTTGCAACGAACCTATTATAATTATAATTATTATTATTATTACCTCTGCATACCGCGTTTCGGAAGCCCAAACTGTCCCACAAACAGCATTTCGTAAGCGCATACTGACATAACTATCCCTTCTGCATGGCCCCCACATTAAATTTTGGAACCTGTGACTAAGCACAAAAACGGGGCCATATCCCCCAACTGAAATTGGGAAAAACTTACACCATGTTTCAATATTCGTCGGCCACAATTGTGCTTAACGAGTTGGTTTATTCACTAATCCAGGCTGCTTACGTTTGAAGGATTCCCTGCCCCTGCAGGCAGACTGGCTTGCACTATAATTGTACTCGTGCTCCTACTCTCTGCTCATTGCTATTGGATTGGAGTTGTTAGTAGGAAGCTTTTTTTTTAATTTCTGTCGGTTCTTTTTTTTATATTTTACATATAAATAAAAAAAGAAGGGTAATAAAAAGTTAGGATCGAAAGAAAGAAGAGAAATTCAATATGCCTCAACCTGCTTGGTGCACGGATCTCTCAAATTTGCTGGAAACTTACGAAATGTACAATACGCACAAATCAAGTACATTATTTATAGTTATCCTAAGTCGTAATGTTTCAGGCCATGCGGGCCCCCTTGAGTAACTGGGCCTGG
>JAHWFP010156797.1:74038-94701 GCA_023313725.1 Lithobius niger
CCCCCCCCCTTCCCTCTTGTGTTCTCCCTCCCCGACCCATTCACACGTTAGGTGCGCCAGTGTTGCTAATTAAACTACAGGGGAGGTTAAATGAGAATGACACTTTAAGTGTAACCTAAATGCTGATATCCAGTTATTATTACCAGATTTGCAACGTTAAGTGGTACAGTTTAAACAACACCACAAAAATCATGCTTTGCCCCATGTTAGGAGAACGTCTCGTTTGGTTTAAGGCCGTTCCTGATAATTGAACGGGTCTTAAAAATGTAGTGAGCCACTGAGCTCTATCACAGAGGGCCTGAGTGCTTTATTTCTCTTGCGCACCGTAGGATGGCGCCACGGACGTTGACAGGCGAAGATGAACACGAAAAAGACTGCCAACTCCGAACTGCGCTGAATGCTTGCAGGACGAGGATATTACTCGCTATTTTGTAAAATGCAGCGAAGTCAAGAATTTTTAGAACGACTTCGAAAACTGGTGGGGTGGTCTATGTCACCATGTGGCCGGTGTTCGACTGACCACTGATCTTTTTTAACGTTCCAGCCGTTCTCGTGTAGCTCATTTTTGTTTGCTAATAATTGCAAAATGGATTATTTACAAATGCAGACTGCCAAAAAACTAAGCCTTCACTTCTTTTAAAACTTGAATAATATCTCAACTTAAACAAACTCACGGAGTGATGGTGCTCTCAAAAACCAACTTAAATTTTGTAAATCTTCTGAAAAAGTTTGAAAATCATCTGACAGTGAAGAAATTCGCACGATTTTTTTATTTTCATGTGTTTTCTTGCTCCCACCTTTCCCCCTTTTTTCTATTCTCCGTTTTTTTTTCTCTTTTTTTTTTCTTTTTTTCCCCCCTTTTGGCAAAAAAAGTGCGTTCTTTTGTTTGTTTTTGTAGTTTTTGTTTGCTGTTATAGTTAGTAAAGGTTGTGTTTGCCGTATTTTTCCTCTTCTTCCCCGTTGTTATGACTGTAATTTGTCATTTTTGTTTTTGCAACTAGTTTTGCTGTTTGTGTAATTACATTCTTTTTGCTGATGAAAAAAAAAAAAATCTGAGACCCGAGCGAAATTTTATTTTCATCTTCAGGTCAGCAGGACAGAGCTTGGGAACATCAGTTTGTTCCATGAAATCTATACGTATTACCACTGATAATTGACCATGACGTATGGTATTATTAGATGATTTTTTTCGCATTGGTCCCTCCATCTTGCTTTCCCGTCATTATTAGAAGAGCACTCGTTGCCTTCCCACGCTGATAAAAACTCCAATTGAAATTCCCTGACTTGTCCAGGCTTTCCAGATAAAAAATTGACATTATTTTCCCTGATTTTTTTTTGGGGGGGGGGGACGGTGTATGAAGCGCCATTTGGGACAGTAATAAAAAAAATTAAAACAAAATTTAGTGTAGTTTAGTATAGTTTTCTTTTTTACCTATATTTTTTTTAGAAAGAAGTTCTTCTCTTCCGCAGAAAAATATTTACACAGAAAAACGTTTTCCTTACATGCAATAACTTCTGAGGCAGTTAGTTCACTCCTTATTGGTTGTATGGAACGGCATGCTCTTACTATGATAAGGCGCACTCACAGCAAGCCATCGCTCACTCTCAAAGCAGCAGCAGCCTCATGATTTTCGTTTTATCAGAAATGCAACAAGAAGAACAAAATAGTTTTAATTGAAATGAATTAGTTATTGCTTACGTAGGAAGACTTTTCAGAAAAAAAATGCAGAAATTCCTTGACTGCCAGTATATATTGGACAAATTTCCTGATTTTCCCTGATTTTTCCAGACCTGGTAAACTCCCTGAATTTTCCAGGTTTTCTGTGTTTTCCAGGTAGAACGCCACCCTATTATGGTATTAACTAGTACAGTAAACATTGGCCACCCCTGAACACCCTTCTCGCAGTTTTATTTTTTAACCTGGTGGCCTGAGCCCCCTTGAAGCTCGGGCCTAGGGACAGAAGCCATACTTGATCCCCCCCTCTGGCCGCCCCTGACTAACCCTGCATATTGCATACTGTCACTCTTTGGGTTGCTCTTCGGACAGCAATTTGGTTGGAAAAAAATCCTTTTAATGGATGGTGTTCAGTTGTTGAACTTATTCGCGGGGGGGGGGGGGGGGGGCGTGTGAGAAAATGAAACTGGTTATATTTTTGTTGTTTTTTAGGGTTTATATAGTTTTACCATTATGTTACTGAAGGAAATTACTGTTATCCGGATATTACAGCTGAAACTAACAGCTTCCTAGTCCGCACTTCAATACACGTTTTGGTTGGGAAGCCACCAAGGAACCCACCAAAGGTACCCACAAGGCATACAAAGTCTTCTCTTGCAGTAGATCGGCTGATTGCTGCCTGTTTTACTATCTATTTAAATTTTTGCCGATTTCAAGCGGTGTTCTTTTAAACCATGCGCAATGGCTGTTTGTCGTGACGTCACCATGAGTTAGCCAATGACGAACGAGAACAACGGCTGTTTGGCCGTCTGATTGGACTAGCCCAGTCACGTGATATGCACGTCACAGCAAACAGCCATGGTGCGTGGTATAAGTTTAACTAGCCATATCGTTAATTTGCTTCGCTCACTCCATTGGCGTCGATACATGCTTCCTGTAATTTCTTTCATTCCGAGAGCATCACAAAATCATTTAGTGATTATTTCGACGCAAACTAATTGCAGTTATTGCTTACAGTTCGTCCATCGCATTCCTAAGCACACCTGTATTTTTCATGACTGCTCACGCCGTCATAGTTTTATCAGGAAAAGTTTGTTCAGGCATAATAAACCTTGCATGAACAAACGTCATGAGGGTTAAAAAAAACTTTGACGTAATTTTTAAGTGTTTTTCTCGTATTTAAGAGTCATATCATCAAGTTACAGCGACAAAAATAGGCCTAACGGTTGCGCAATTTAAAGGGATATATACCTTCCAGCGCCATTTTTCTCGATTCTCTACATCAAGTACGGCCCCAAAGGTCTATTTCCTTACCGATAGTCTTTCCCTAGCTAAAAATCCTTTTTAAAATGTGGCGTCTAGGAGATTTTCTGTTGAATATAATGGAACTTTATTTACGAACGATCCGTAAGTATATGATGCAGTGCGCACTTACAATAGCCATGACGTTTCATCTTGCATGTACTAATTTGCTAATAATTACCGTGAGATTAAAAATCTAAAACCGTAATGCCGTAAAAATTAAAATTAATTATTCCAATAGATCGCCGAAGCAAAATTATAAGACACTAGTCTAGAAAATTATAAATTGTGATGTTAAAATACGAGAATCAATCCTGTTTGTGACGACACGATTAATGCATTCATGCTGGTTCGTCTATTAGGCACAATGCCAAATGAGACAGTGGCTACATTCAACGCAGCTACTATCTCAGATGACCTTGATTTTCGTATTTGCGTGGAAGGCGACCAGCGCGAACTGTTACAAGCGAGGCGGAATGTTATAAGGCAAGCCGTGTGTCCCTTAATTATCTTTTATTTGGTCCTACTCCCATCTTTGTAGGTGCCTTGGTTCGAGAGAAGTAGAGGTACACACATACACACGCACGTCATACGTTTTTAATGATGTACATGGACCTAATACTGCAAAGCACACACAAACAAATTAACTGAGATTAAACGAAGAGTTAATATTTTCTACCTTGTGATTAGCGTTTATTTATTTACTGGTGGAAGGCCCGAACCAAGTTCGGGTCACAGACGCCCGGAGAACTGCGGGCTCCACACCCAGTATTGCAAAATGAGAGACTAAGGTACGTGTGTTCCTCTCCTACGCCCAGAACTTCTTGAAATACTCTCAATTGGCCTGACAGAAATTGTATAACACACATTTTACTTCGTAAATACTTCTCTGAAAACGACATGGTTTTGGGAATACGAAATCTTGTATTTTTATAAACAGAAACGTTACTTTGTCGATACTCATTTGAAATCGGCATTCATTGTGAATACGGCATCTACACAGTATTTTCAGCTGTTATTTGTGGGCCATGCAATTGTCTATGAGTGAACACGTTAAAGGCATTGTTTGTGGATCTTACTATCGCATCCTCCCGCCCCACTTTCTCCGCATTACATTATTCCAAGCATTACGTTATACCAAGCGTTGCATTATACCAAGCATTACATACCTGGCGATAAGCCGCAACAGCTATCGCATATATGCAGTGCAGAGATTATTACTCAACCAACTCAGTGACGCAATTAGGGGTGGTAGTGCAAAGAGTGCAAGGCACCCGGGTCTAGGAGCCGGGGGGGGGGAACCAAAATTCCGATTCGGGTCCCAAAAGGGACTAATTTCATTATAGTATATAGTTTGGTCGGTATTGGGACCCAACTTGCCTGTAAAGTTGTTAATTGTTGAGGAGGGGCCTTGCATCCCTCCTTGAAAAAGCTAGTTGCGGCACTGTTCTTGTTGTAGTTTGTTTTTAAGGAGCACGAACCCAAACTGGGTTATCTGCCCCATGACGATGAGAGGGACAGTTTAGCTGTTGAAATCCAAGCGGAAAATCCAGGATTGTGGCTCTTAAAGGCCGGTTGCCACCAAATTAGCATTGCAGCATGTAGGCCTATCGAGTTCTCTCTCGCAGGAAGCAAAGGAATGCACACAAAACCGATTGAGATAGCTCTATTGGCTGTGAGAGCTCAAGCGTCCGACGGCTTTAGCTGGCCACTACAACTGTGAAACAACTTTTTGAACAAGGTTGTTAAAATCCATCCCCTGGCGAATGGCGATTATTATTTTGTCAAAATAATAAAAATTCATCTTACCCCAAACTTGGAGCTAGAAGTGCGAAGTTGCGAGGGGGACTTTTAAACATAACTAGAAAAAAAGGGTATGCCCGTGCCTTTTATCCTCATAACCAATTGATATATATTTAACGTCGGAGCTCTCACAGCCAATACAGCTATCTCAATCGGCTGCGAGTCGAAATAGAAGAGTGACATCAGTCGGCATTAATTTCTGCGCGTTCCAGCAAAACAATGGTGGTCTCCATGTTATGTTTTGGTGATGCAATAATTAAATTGTTGTATCGGACGTACGTAACGTATTCTTACCGCAATTCTTGTGTTTAGTTATTGCGTAAATGATCCAAAAGTAAAGCATGCATGTCAAAATGGATGTAATTGCCCTTTACGTGTACCATCAAAAAAAAAAAAAGAAAGCGTTTCCCAACCGACCCTAGTTGTAATTTAATTGTTACTGCAGCTAAACGTTTTTTTCCTTAGGTCTTATGTCTGCTACGACAATTTACGTCTGAAACTCAATCCGCAATTTAATTTCTTCTCCACCTATGGTTTTGTCCATCACCGTGTCAGGATCCCTGCCCCACCTCTTTTTTCCTAGTTTCTTGCGGTAAACATACAGGGATGTTTTTAAAGTCAGCGGCTTGCGAGCTGCTTGGAAGCGAGGCAAGCTTTCCCGTTTTTTTAATTCAAGCCGCTTGCCGCTGAGAAACCTTTCCGTCGTTTTTAAAGTCAGTGGCTTGGCAGCCGCTGGCGAGTCAAGTAAGCGAGGAAAAAGGGTGCTGAGTTCGCTGAGCTTACCAACCAATATGGAGGCACAATGTGCGCATGCGCCATTGCCGCGAAGCAACAATCGCCAACAATCATCATACAAGCGATAAATCTACATGATACGTGCGTGATAAGTACGATATTGATAGCTGCCAGCAGCTCATTTGCTTAGTCTTTACTCTCATCATCTTAAACGCTAATAATAATGCGATAAAACAGAGAAAAGATATATAATAACTGAATTTGTTACTGTCGGCCATGTTTGTGCTTAGTAAACTTCGAATATCGTCGTTTTTAATCTCAGCTTGAAAATGGGAAAAGCGAAGGAAGCCGAGACCAAGCAAATTCAGCGCTCAGCAAACAAGCCGCTGACTTTAAAAACATCCCTTAGGATAAACCTAATTGTCGATCCAATTCTAGTTTCGTCCTTTTCTTTACCGATTCGGTAGCAAATCTACTTGGTGGAATAGATAAATGCGTTCATCACTCGCCATTTCTCCTGATAAGCTCAGAACAAGGTAAACTGGGATTGAAGCTGCGTGTCTCGAGTAAGGCAGCTACTATCTCACTTGGCTTTCGCTCAGAAGCGGCAAGTCACGTGACTTGAAGTGCACGAAGAATCACTACGTCACAAATTAGGCGTGTAAACATCGCGTGACGTCACCGTTGCAAGTGGCCCGAGAAGCTTTCTGGCGGGAGTGAGATACTCTTTGGCCCGAAGGGGAAAAAGAAGCTTATGAGCGTACACGCGCCACATCTGTCATCTGTCGAGGAAAACTGTTAAAATATACCGGAGGGAGTTATGTGCCTTTAACTCATCTTCTTTTATGATCATTGCTATGTTTTTTTTTACATTGTTATGGTCCAAATGTTTACCGTTGTGAGAGAAAGAGTGGCACTATTCTCCTACCCTGGTCGATACTTCGTCTGGCGTAGAGACCCGTGTTATAGCTTCGCTACGCTAGGTAAGGCGTCAACATCTTGGATTCGAACTTTGCACAGAAGCAAAGTCCGAATCCAAGATGTTGACACCTTACCTAGCGTAGCCAAGCTATCACACGGGTCTCTACGCCAGACGAAGTATCGACGTGTAATCTGAGCCAGTGAATGTATTCTACAAGTGATATTTTGCTTACGTCTATAACGGTTTTATCCCCTTTACACCATGCCATTTACACACGTAAAGCATTTTGTGCTTTTACGTAAATATTTTTCTTTTTAATCTTTTCATTGGGAATCATTCATACCACATATGATGGTAGCTGCCCCAAATGCTGATCTATACGTTTTAAAGGCATGAAGATCTTTAATGGTAGTGATGTTATATCTTAGTAGCGAATCACCTTAGACCAAGCGGACCACTACGAGATCTTGACTACCGTTCTATTCAGCCAGCGGCAGATGCGCCACAGGTAACACGTTTAGCCTGACGTACAAGTAAGAACTATGCCCTCAGTTTTCTCATCAAAGTTGATAAATTCTTCATTTATTTATTTGCAAGCCCGCTTCAACGTTCGACATCACGAAGTACAGTTGAAATACCTAGATGCCCTGCATAAGCAACGAAACATGACACCGACCAAACCACAATGGATTATATATTTGTGTTAGGGGTAGGCACCTACGTCATAATGCAGGCCGACAGATTAGTAACGAGTAATTAGTAATTCATTACGCCTTTGTGGAATACGCCAACGAAAGTGGCAAGCTGTAACCGGAAACCCTGAGGAGAAAAAGCTGCACCCTGTCTGGACCGTGCCGAGGATCACGGATACTTACTACCGACTTCCACACCAACCCAACTATTTATCATCGATTCCTCGTCCGAAAAGACAATTTCGCAAAGAAAAACCGACATTTACAAATGGGCGTGTGGATGGAACATGAGAACCCGCACATCCAACTATCAACTATCAGCAAATGCAACGAGCGGGATGTAGGTAGGAGGTATAATCTTGACGAGTCCAAGTGCCATTTAAAACAGCAGTAACTTCATACCAAACGAAATGGACGGCAAGCCATGCAATCGCACACTCCGAACCCTAACCTAACAAATTCTCCAAACCCTAACCCAACCAAATAACGTCCATTTCAACTGAGGGCTTGTCAATTACATTTGACTTGAGTGAATACGACTTCCTGTTTGAAGAACAGGAAGAAGAGTAACCCTAAGACACAAACCATCCAGAGATGCTTAAATTATCTACTACTTCTGAAATTACCAACATTCCGTGCAAGATGAAGATAACTTTGATGGCCACCTTCCCAACTAGTAGTGTTTTCCTTGCAGCACAACACTATTTTGCCTTGGACAGGGGAGAGACGGGAGTTACGGAGCTTTACATGGCCGTTATTGTTTTGTTTTTTCTTTCATTGTTATTAGGCAAAGATGGAGCGACTAGAGAAGATGGTTCATTCCTGACTTCCGGTAGTATTGTGTTTGTGAAATGTACTGATTGTTACCGTGGTGTAACGTCATATTCACCAATTCCGCCAAAGTAGCCCGAACAGCCAATCAGTGTGCTGCAAGGAAGCACGTGACTAGTGGATTTGCACAAAACGGAGTTTTAAAAAATAAAATCGCTCCGTTTACGTTGCTATAGCGGAGGAAAAAAAAGCATTTACTTTCGTAGAAAATCAAACTATAATACACGGAGATTAGTTTTTTTTTAATGAATTTCCGTTTATCGAGCAAGTCGACAGTCTCATTTTATAGATGCGCTTTTCTGGTGTAATATGACGTCATTAACACCAGCATGATCGTCTCCTTACTGTAGATTGCCGTCTCCTTCCCGCAACATGGCCGTCTCCTTCATTAATCCTTGGCCTCAACCGGAAGTAAATTTGTTCAGCGAAACATGGCTTATTGGTGCTTCTTATCCTACCAAATTATCGTTCTTCTTTTGTTTTTTTGTTTTCTTTTTTTGCTTTCATTGTTATTAGGCAACAATGCAAATCAGCCAACGGCACGAGACGTTTAGGTTGATGATTGATTGATTTTATTTGAATTTAACGACCTGCAAGTCATGAACTCAGTACTAACTGAAAAAACGTAACCTCATCACCCTAAAGACCCAACGATACCCCTGTGAATCCTTCCAAGCTATACAAAGTGTACAGGCAACAAAAGCGGACAATATTTTCTAGTATCAATTAAAAGCAGAAGAGGAACACGAATAAGCTTTCCTGTAAGGTTTCAGATACTACAGTATTGCTAAAATGTTTAATCTGCGCGAAACGTTACTGCTGTATTCAACCATTAGCCCGCGAAAAAACCACTGTACATTAAAAATGGTGTACCTACATCATAGAACATTTTTATATTGCCAAATCTGTGCATATCCTAACGACTTAATTCCCATTATAGCCTACTACACATAGGCACTATCCGTATATACAAAATTTTGTAGGATATAACGATGTACGCACGTGATAAAAACTACGGAGCCTAGGCTAGTGTATATGGCTAGCTGCAATAACCAGTTAGAAGGTCAGTATCTGATGGCCTTCGAACCCTTTACTTTTAGTTCTTATAAACGAAAACAGTCTTGTCAAACGCTTTCGGAGTAGTTCGTCTTGCGACGGTCCGAGAATTTCACCTCTAGTGTCACAATACTAAATTCCCCCGTCTGTTCCTGTTAATCATTACCTCGGGTTCCGAAAACCAACAAAATAGAATCTGGATCCTTTTCCTTTTCACTCAAGCCCGATTACGTTACTATACATTTTTTTTCCCTTTTCACTCAAGCTCAAGCTTTGGTTTGTTATAGTACACGGGTCCACGTTTACGTTACGTGCGTTTGTAAAGACGTTGTTTGCAGCATTATTGTCAGACCATTGCTTGAGCATTGTTTCCTTCGATCTTTTTCTTGATCTTTCTTAGGAGAAAAGGTTTTTAGCATTGTTTAAGCACTGCTTGCTGAGAGCTGGCTGTTGCAGACATAGGGCCTTAGGGCTTCGGGCAGATGACCAGGAGTGGTTAACGCTCGTTAAACCCTTTGAAATCCTTTGGAACCTTGTTTTGCTGAGCGCTGGCGAAAAGGTGCCAACTACCGTTTTATGGGTTAAGATATCTAGACACACGCTAGTGTGTCGCGCCAAGTTAGGCAACAAACATCACATCAATTCAATTGTCGAGGTTGTAAACCATTGTTGCGCGACGCCATAGCATCAGTGTCTTATATCTTGAAGCATAGTTGGGCATATTTCAGGTACTTGGAGAAAAATAATAATGCGGTACAAAAGCTTAAATTGTGTTGAAATCGTGAGCAATAACCCACCTGACAAAAATTAACTCGTGTAGGCATGCCAGCTAAGCTGCTTTCAATGCAAAATCTGACCCTCAATAACGTTGAAAATGTGTTACTAGTTACTAGCTAGCTTGCTAGTCCGCTAATCCCCATGTTAAATCCCATAGGGTGATTATTCATCGATACCGAGATAACGGGAAGGCTTTCAGCTATGAAATTGGATGAATGGGTGCAGTACAATACGAACTGCGTACCTTTTATGGTTTGGAGCCGATGGGTGTAACGAGGATGGCGTGGGATGTCGCGTAAGTACGAAAATATTGTTATAACCATTGTTAGTATTGTAGGCTTCGTCTCTCATTGGACGGCCAACGTTCGGACAATGACAACGCGTATACTGACGTGCGTGCCTAGACACACATTATATAGTGTAGACTATCACGATAAATCACGACGCCCTCGGGCGTCTCCTTTATGATTATATGTCATTGTCGCAGGCTGCTCGTGACATGCTGGGTGCTCCGGGGGCAGGCGCCTCCCTTCTCCAGTGGAGGGGGTTGAGCGGCTTCCAGTTCCCGTGTTTGGTGCGCCCCCCAGCCCCCTGGGTCTGGGGTGGAGCTGCGGTGGCAGCTCTGTCTGGGCCTGAGACTCTGAGGGGCTGCACATCACTTTGCACCCTTGTGTACAGCGATGCCTCTTTCCAGCCAGATGGCTTTCGGGGAGGAGTCGGGGTGTGCATCCCAGACCTCAAGGTAGAGTATTCTGGTGTGCTCGAGGCTCTCCCGTCGGCATTTGTTGGGGAGCTGGTTGCAATTTCGGTGGCGTTGGACATCGGGATTGAACTCGGTTTACGGGAGTTCCGCGTCATGACGGACTCCCGGTCGTGTATTGGTTTTCTTGGTCAGTGTTTCCGTTCCTTGCAGTGCTCGCACCCAATTGCCCTTGAGATTGGCTGGAAGATCTTCACTGCGGGCCTGCAAGGCCTAGCAGTCTCAATCGGGTGGGTGAGAGGCCACACGGGGGTGTTAGGGAATGAGCTGGCCGACGATCTTGCAAAGAGGGGCCTGGGTGGGGTGGGGGGAAGGGTTTGCTTTGCCCTAGGGCCCAGAGACCTACGTCCAGTGGTCAGTAGGGTTTTGGGGGAGGAGTGGAGTGCCGACTGGCAGCTGGGGTCTAATGGTCGTCACTTGTTTGGGGTGCACCCCACTACTGACATTCCGAGGCTGCTGAACCAGGGACGTAGAGGTTTGGGTTAGAGGGACCAGCAACTACACGCTCGCGCCTTCCTTTCAGCCGACACGAGGTCTATTCCGTGTTGTTTCCCGGCATGCCTTGCTGCGAAGAGAATCAGCGCAAGCGCAGTGAACGCCACTCCTGGTTGCTGGCGCCCGCCATATTGAAATCTCCGCTTCGTTTTCCGCAGGTAAGCAAGTCTCAAAATTCTATCCAATTATTAATTAACATTAGTAAGTCACGTAATTTTTATGCAAAAATACAGTAAAAAAAGCTTTAGTAAATCGCTGGGTGCCGGTGATGAGCTGTATAATGGTTTCTGTAACTCCAAGTTTGATAGAAACGTCGGAACACGTGAACTGTTTAGGAGGCGTTTTCCATTCTAGCATCAGGGACGTAGAGGTTTGGGTTAGGCTTACCTACATCCTTGATTTTACCTCTACTTCCCTGATTTAATTTCTAATGTGTGGTAGCGTAGGGACAAACTTGTCACTATAACTCACCTAACCTATCACGAAAATAACAAACACAGGGCCGGGGTAATTGGGGGGGGGGGGGGAGGTGCTGAAGCAATGGGCCACAAGCCGAAAAAGGGCCTCAAGGGTGCCTCACGGTCACGGGAAAAATTTTAAAAAAAGGTACTATTTAAGTAAAATTGTTTTTTTTTTTGTTTTTTTACATTATAGTTTTACAAAATAATTATTGTTAAAAAAATAAAAACTCCTTTTTTTGCGGTATTTGATGGGAGGGGTAGAATAGGGCCACAATAAATCTTAAGCATGACAAATCAAATATTTTTCCTTTCGCCCCCCCCCCCACGCTGTTTTTTCCATCAATATTTTTCCATGCATAGGGGATGGGAGGGTACTACTTTAAAGAGCCGTGTTTTTTCTTCTTTTTTACAGTGAATTATTTTTCAAAGAAACTACAGTAACGTTTTTTTTACGGGGAATTTGTTGGCAATTTCAAGGGAATTATCAGCCACCCCTTTTGTTAAGTGTAATTTTTCTTTTAGGTAGGCTGAACTGTTTTTTTTTAAGTCCCACTAAATTCAATAAAAAACAATTTTCAAAAAGACATTCCACAAAAGACATTCCAGAACGGGTTTGTTTTGGGAAGTTAAACTTTTATTTGGGCCTAACTGAATTACTACTTCTTTATTCTTTCAGGTTTTATTTGTTAAATGCCTAAAGCCAAACGCAATAAAGCTGTCTGCACGAGAAGAAAACATTACTGGACTAAAGTGAAACAGAAGAACGCAGAAGAAAAGACACATCATTTCGACCACAATTACAGTTTAAGAATCGTTAGGTCACGAGAACTAAGATGGCTGACGCGGTGTGACGTCAATCGCGTCACAGGCGGCATCGCTTTGTGCCAGGAGCTGGCTCCGCGTTCGCGGCCAGTTGCTGGTCCCCCTAACCCAAACCTCTACGTCCCTGGCTGAACAGCCTTTCTCGGCGTGGCGCGGGCTTGGTCTCACGTTTGCGCACAGGGCACGTACAACTGGGGGCGCACCTGGCTCGGCTCGGTTGGGCAAGGACGGCCAGGTGCGAGTGTGGGGGTGGTGATGAGACTGTTGAACATTTTTTGTTGGAGTGCCCTCGTTGGGACCGGTTCCGCCGGTTTGGGACACGGGTTGGGGAAGGAAACCCGCTCCGTGCTGTTCTTGGGGTTCCACCATTCGTAGGGCCAGGACAGTGTTTGCTGTACCGGGTCTTGGGTTTTTGCAAGGCCACGCAACGTTTCGGATTATAACGTGGTTTCGCAGTCCCTTCCTTGGTGTTCGCTCTCCTGTGCGGTCCAGGTTGAACCCGGCTTTGTGCCGATGCTATGTAACGGGGGTGTGGGGAGAGGTGCTATGATGGGTCAGAGTGGTGGAATTGTTATCTTTGTGAGTTGGTGGTGGTCTGGTTGTTAGGTTAAGTAGGTTAAGTTAGTTTGTAGTATTGAGCGATAAGTGTAATAGGCTTTTAGGCTCATTAAAAACTTCAACTTCACGATAAATCTAAACAACGTTGCAAAGAAATTGTATTCACGTCCAATTCACGAAAAATAAACCAACTGTAAAAACAAAGCAACATAAACAAAGCCAAAAACTGGTAAAGAGGCCACCAAGTTGAGAGTGGTTCGGCCCTTCAAATGAGTGATATCAACACACCAAAACTAAATAAAACAAATTACAACAAAATTAAAACCAAACCAAAAACCTATAAAGAAGTTACTTAAGTTGAGAATGGTTCGGCCTATAGGCAAAAGGTAGTAGCGAAGTGTTGAAAACCAATTTCTTGTTGACGTGGCAACTTTATTACAAATCTGCATGGTAGTGGAGTTGAGTCTAATACACAATTTTAAAAAAAGGAGTGATATCATATCAAAAACCAAAACTGGTGAAAGAGGCCGCCAAGTTCCGAATGGTTGGGCCCTTCAAAGGAGTGATATCAACACACCAAAACATTCGCCAACTTAATAGCACCGAATAATGCTTTGGACGTTAAATGAAAACTTGAACATTGCTACCGAAAGTAGCAATGTTCTAGTTTTCCTTAAGCGGTGCGATTAACTTGCCGAATGTTTTGATGTGTTGATATCACTCCTTGGAAGGGTCGAACCATTCGGAACTTGGCGGCCTCTTTTACCAGTTTTGGTTTTTGATATGATACTATACGATGGCAAGCAAAATGGGCAACGGACATTTTAACACGGGAGAGTGACGCGAAACCTTTATATAAACCAATCTACATAATAAGGTCATTGAAATAAGTATAAGCAAACAATCACTGTGATCACTTTTCATTCTTCGTGCACGTGATATGTCTTTGCTACGGTGCCTAACAATTTCGTCTAAACCCTTGATTGTTGATGGGTAAAATGAAAGAATTGGTCTGCGGCCTTGCAGTGCTGGAAACACCGGTTCTCGTCAGATCCCCGAAGCATTAAGCAGCATTGGGCTGGATTGATATTTGGGTGGGTGACAGCCTGGGAATCTGGCTGTTGCAGACATAGGATCTTAGGGCTTCGGGCAGATAACTAGGAGTGGTTAACGCTCTTTAAACCCTTTGAACCCTTTGAAAAAATTGGCGTTTCAGCTAAAGGCTTATTTAGACACACGCTAGTGTGTCGCTGCCAAGTAACAGAAGATCATCCGATTGTAGACATCCGATTGTTAAAAAATGATTGTTGATGAAAAAACGGCGGCCTACACTAGCAGACTGTGTCTTTTAACTGAAACCAACTTATACCAGATTTCACCATACTGGTGTAAATTCCCCATGCGGTAGAAATCTTTGCAAATCGTTTGAATCAGGTGTCTTGGGTCCAGTAACGAAGAAAACGTCAACACGAAAATGTGGGAACGTGTCTTTCATGGAGAGAAAGTGTCCTCAATAACGTTGATTTGTGTTACTGGTAACTAGTAACTAGTCCGCAGGCTCCCATGTTAATTCTCATAGGGTATAACGACACAGCTGATTAGGGAAAGTTGCCAGATCTAAATTTTGGCAGACAGGTAAAGCGTCATATGGGGAAGTGCCATTTTTCTAAATGGGGGTTGCAGCTAAAAGCACGTGGCCCTGAAGTGGCTCGTAAGTGCAAAATTATTGTTGTAACCATTGTTTGTATTGTCATTCAACAGTAGATTATAACCTGCTTAACTGTTACACGCTTATCGTTTCAGTACCTAATTGTCAGAATTCATTGTTGTTGCAAAGAAGTGGTTGCAGGCCGCGGCCTCAATTAAAATTCAGAATGGAATGGTTGCAAATAGGTACACAGTGTATAGCAACTGCAACCTTTCCATTTCTACTGGTCCCCGTGCACACAGCCATGCACCAAATAAAGACAGTTCTGGCGCAGAGTTCAGTTGTAATAGTGTATGCAGCAGAACTGTGGCAGACATTCGGTTCCTACAACATGCAGTGGCAGTACACAGTAATGGATACGTAACTCGTTGAAACAAGGACCTGCACACAAACTAGCAGTGAACAAAGATTGTTCTACCATACAGTACTATTGTAATGCTGTGCACAGTGTAGTAACAGCGTCCACGCACCCAATTTTTTCGGCACTCCAAGTGACAGTGCACAGTAGAATAATAGTCTCATTGCCATAACGGACAGTTTTGGTGCAGTTTTGATGCACGGTGTCAGACACACGCTGCAATTGCATCAGTGTGCGCAGTGGAGCAGTTTGGTACGGAGTGTGTGGCGGGACTAAGTGTGCAGTGTAGATCTCGAGCATCACTGTGCTGAAAATGTGAATATTGTGTGTATTGTGTGTAATGTTCATAATGGTTGTAAAGTTTAATGTTTGTTGTTGTAGTATTTCTCTTAGAGTGGGCGCATGGCGACAGGGCAAGGCCCTAAATAAAGTGTTGTCCCCCCTCCCCCCGGTAGCTCCAGAATGGGACGACCAATTGAAATTTCTATTTCTATAAAGGGCACATCTCCGGAAGTAGATCTTTTAAATGAGCTAAGAACCAAGTGATTAAGTCTGTAGAGACCATTGTATAAACGTTTCCAAATAAGAAGTAGTCCAAGACAAAAATGAAACTCACGATTCCAGCTCCAGTCCAGATCTCCAATGTGACAAATCGGAAATTAATAAAAGTTGGTACACGTGTACACCAAGTCCAAGAAAGCTTATGTACCGAATTTGAGTGGAAAAAAATTAGAAGGCGGCGGAGGAATTAAGAATAGAAATTTCGGCTTTAACATGGGAGACCGAGGTCAAACATTACAGTAATACTAATAACGAATTTGTTTATGGAATGGTTTGACGTCACCCTCCCGTGTAAAAGCTAAAACGTTGGTTGCCCATTTGGCTTGCCCTCCTGTAATAATACAAATAAAAGACAAAGACGCTGGAAGAGAGCTTCGAACAAACCAACTTGCAGAAGAAAGACCTGCACTGAATGAGTAAACGAAGCGAGCGAAATTCAGTGCGTTTGCAAGAAGTGCGAAGACCAACTTGGTATGTCAAAATATCCCGAATTAGAAAACAAAAACGAACTCGTTTGATGTTTAAGGCAATGTTTAACTGACCCAAAGTCAAAACAGCAAAGGAACGTAAATAAACTTTCCTGTAGGGTTTCACATACCACAGTGTTGCTGTACTGTTTAGTCCACGTTAAACCTTACTGCTGTATTCAACCATTCCGTGTCAGTATGGCTCAGCGGTAGGACCTTGGCCTTTGATTTCCAAGGTCCCGGGTTCGATTCCCCGCTGAGGCATTCTGACATATAAGTCCAAAAGGCAACGTAAATAGGTTTGCATCCGTATTTATTATTCAACCATTCGGCACGTAAATAAAATTAAAACCATAGCCCAGTTTTCAAATTTTTTGCTAGAATAATACAGGCTACACACTCGCCTACTTTCGGGGGATACTTTTTCAGCATTATTTAAGTCAAGTCGTTTCCTTTCCGTTCATTCCATTGATGATACATACACCACTTTTCAACATTTTAGCTTCAAGATTTCAGGACTGGTGTTTCATTTTTATTTTCAGCGACAGTTCTAGGTTTTCAAGGACTCGCACGAACTCTGAATTACTTAATCTGTAGGTCTGTACTAAGAACACTAAGACTATTCGTTTTTAAGATTTTTCAGCGATGTCGTTTAGCCAAGTAGATTGCACCAATCTGACCTACCGTATTCTAAAATAAAAACTGTAAAAACACGTGAATACAGCAGTAAGGTTTCACGTGGACTGAACAGTACAGCAACACTCATGTATGCGAAACCTTACGTTTATTTGTGTTCCTTTGGTGTTTTGACTTTGGATCAGTTAAACATTGCTTTAAACATCAAACGAGTTCGTTTTTGTTTTCTAATATACTATAGGTTATCGTAAGACTAGGATGTCAGAGGTTTTGTTTGAGAGGAATGCTAATAAAATTCTAATAAAATATTCATTTTGTCTCTTTTTCGCGTGAAAACAAAGAGAAAGAAAATGTTTACTCATAATGAAAGCTACGCAAAATATCAGTATGAAACGGTAAATGAAGCCAAATATTTATGTGGCTTTATTGGCCACTTGCTTTTATTTAGCAAGTCTAGTCATTTCAAAGGGTTCTTAGTAGAGTGACGGAAGTTGCGTACAGTAAAAAGCAAAAACAGGAACTCGATGAGAAAAACATAAAGCGGTCCATACAGAGACTAGGAAAAGAGTAATTTCGTGTGCTATAATTGTTCGATTTAGGGCAAATTCGAGATCAGCAATGCTTTTAGGACTTCCAAGTGATGTGGCAAATTTCATTCCAATTCGACCTTTCATTTGGTCTTCACCCAGACTACAAAAGTTCAACCAACCAACAAACCAACCAACCAACTAACCAATATTTTGCAATTTGATGCCGTTATAGGCTACGCTTCGCTCGCTCGGTCCGCCATTTATGATACTGAATGTATAGTTTTGCAGAAGATTATCGACAGAAAGAAAAGGACGCAAAATAAAACTGTGAAGTATTTTTTAAAGACACGAAAACTAAAACTAAACTACATTATTTCAGGGAGCACAAGCTCTTCAATGTGAGAAATTTAATAGACTGCACAGTGACTATAAATAATAAACGAAAGCGTCAAGTGTCCCATAAAAAAAAGGTTATATGATTGAATGTAAGCGGATAAAATTTTATGATTTTTTAATTTAAATAATCAAATCTACAATTCACAAAACTGCATCAGTTTAAGTGGCGTTGTGCTTTACGAATTAAAAACACATTTAAAGCACAACAGCACTTCAACAGGTGCAATTTTCTCAATTGTACAGTTAAATATTCAAATTAAAAATCCTAAAGACCAATTAAATTATTGTTAAAGCACAACAGCACTTAAACAGATGCAATTTTGTGCATTGTTCGTTTGATTATTTAAATTAAAAATCATACATTTCTATCCGTGTACAGTTTAACAAGTAAAGTGGAACTTCAATTGTATAACTTTTTTTTATGACACACTTGGTTTTTTTTTTTTTTTGTTGTAATCCGTGTACCTGTTTTATGGGGTGCAGTAAATTCGACTAAAAAATGGGAAAACTGGAATTGATGGTACTTTTACACCAAACGAATAATAAAACACATTTACAGTCGTATAGATCCCATTGTAACTTTTACTCTAAGGGTAACGCTTCCGCCTGGGAATCTGGCTGTTGCAGACATAGGGCTTTAGGGCTTCGGGCAGATGACCAGGAGTGGTTAACGCTCGTTAAACCCTTTGAAACCCTTTTTGGGTAACGCTTCCGCTTCGTGTTTCCTCAAAGTACGGGTGACTAATTGTTGGCTCACCAGCATTGTTAGCATTTTATTTTTTAGTGTACCATTTTATTTCTGTAGTTGGGAGCATGGCGTACCGCCCAGGCTCACTTAGAATATTGAAATCATGAATTGAATTGAATTCTTCAGTCTATGCCTTGCGGCTGGCGTTTGCGGATTGGCATTGTTCCCTGATTACAATGTTTAAAACAACGTAAAACAATAAAACTGATCGTTCAGGGTCCCGTAACTCCGGAATGGCTCGACCAATTGAAAAAGTAGTCTCTTTGTGGATGAAGGAGCAATGTATTTCTGGCTCAGATCATGCTTCAGATTTTAGGTAGGTGCGGTAGTTTTTTTCTGAAACGGTGGCAGAAGAAGAACAACAACAACAAGTGAACAGTCGTCAAATTTCCGTGTGGTTCCCTATTTTTACTCTTGCACAGAATTGCATAATATTTGGTATAAACATGCCTTCCATACTTATCTACTATCTGGCCAAGTTAGGTCGAAAAATATTGAATAGGAACGAAGATATTAATTGTTGTTGTTTTTTTTTGTTTTTTTTTTTGCAGCCGTGAGCACTTCAATCATGCTGAAGTATTCGATAATTACTTCAAAAATAAACGTAAAGAATTGTACAAGCAACTGGACTACTTGAGAGAGGAAATAATACAATGTGAAATTCCAACCTGGAGAAATAACCATGGGGAAAAAAAAGGAAAGAGTTACCACATTCAAATAATATTTCATTATAGGCCAAGGAAACATAAGAATTTAACTAGTTGTAACGAAATAGAAAGAAAGTTTAAACCATGGTAAAATGGAACAGACTGGTTTCTTCACACTGTCGTGCTGTTGGCGTAACTATTTTTTTGTTTTATTATGTTTTTGGTTTTGTTTGCAAAGTTTGTTTTACCTTCGCAAACATCAATACTGTTTATAAAACCGCTCTGTTCTTTTTTGCCCTTTTCACTGCGTATACAAACCTTGAGTCTTGTGCTTATAACAAGTGTGGAATTGAATACAAATACATAAACTAACAAAATTCGAATTACTGTATACAAAGCTCGACGAGTGTAGAAACAACTTAGCGAGTGCAGAAATATTCAACGTAAATTTTACCAAAAACAGAAAGAAAAACCCTATCCCTGAACGAACGAATATCAGCACGTCTAGAGAGCAACACACTCCCTGAAGGTCAAGCCCAAAAAAAAAAAAAAACAACAAACAACCTACGAAACTTTATGTTCCCCAAGATCACGGAGGGGATAAACGTCTGCCCAGTTTTGGCGTTTATGTCAGCGGGGGTGCCCCTCCATTCTTGTCCTCACCCCTGGCTCCGGCTGCGACCAACGTGGGATCTGCAACGATCTTAACCCTTTCAGTGTACGTATTTTCTGTCGCGTGGCGGCATCAGGGCGGCTTCCCGCTGTTTCGAGGGACGCTCGCCAGGTGGTCTGGCTGGGTGACCAAGATTTATGAACCAAAATTGGCCTACTTGTTAAACGGAAGAAGACCAGTTGCCCGTTTTTTTTACGATTCTTTAATGGCCTCCATTGCTTGTTATTACCAAATTTGGAAAGACAGGCTGGCGATGCAAACAAGATGTTTTCTTGTCGCCTTCCTGTCGCCGATAAGAGTGATTTGAATAACGTGATCAAACTGATAACGTGTAAAAAGTGACGGCTTTAAAGGAAAATAAATAATAAATAACCAACGAATAAGCCTTGCAGATGGTGCTTCTTCCCTTTTTGAATGCATGAAGGAAGGTATACAGAGATCGTCTTCCGTCAACGAAGGCGTTTAAGCGCGTATTTTTCTGGAATTCGCTCCGTTCGCCCGGTTTGGCATGTGTAGCCCAAACTATCCAGTGGCAAGGTTAAAAAAACTTGCTAGGACAGCAAGGCCGGTCACCAATTTGTCTTAGGCGGGCAGCCGTATTGGTAGTAGACGAGAAAAACAGCTACGATTGTCACAGCACTCTTCCCAACTTCCACCTCCTTTCTAAACTATCTCCCTCCCTTTCCACAGGGTGAAACAATTTCCCTGAATTTTCCAGGTTTTCCAGAGTCGTTGAAGTCAATTTACAGGCTATTTAACGTAATTTCAGGAAGGAAAATTTTCACACATTACCAGTTTAGCTTGTTTTTGGCGCTCGCGTAGTGCAAAAGAGTTGCAAAGTTTAATGACCTTAGGTGTCAACGCAGAAGTAATAAGAATACATTTTATTTTACCACAAAGGCTTATCTTAACAAAATGTGTTAATGCACTTAGGACTAGGCCTAAAAGTATGACTGTTTTTCTTTCCCCTGAGTTTTTTGTGAAAACTCTGAGAATTCCCTGCGTTTTTCCTGAGTGGGAACCCTGTTTCCACCAAGGGTGGACACATAA
>JAHWFP010156798.1:3864-19732 GCA_023313725.1 Lithobius niger
CCCCCCCCCCCCCCCCCCCCCCGCAAAAGGAAACAGTGAATAAGTCGGGTGTGACCAATCCGCAAACGGGCCAACACAACCTCCTCACGGCGACACGCCGAGTGCCATTCCTCGACGGTGCCCTTAATAGCTAGTAACTTATTACCGTCGTGTCTGTCCCGCAAGGTCTGCCAAAAATCGTGTAACCTCAGACAAAGAGCTGGAAAGGCGTCTGAGGGAACAAGGCTGAGATCCCTTTCGAGAGGGACAGAAAGGGCCCGTTGGCTGCAGGATTAGCTTGCTCATTTCCACCAATCCCAACATGGGCCGGATCCAGCAGAAAAGCACGGTTTTCCGCTGGCCAGGCAAGCGGGAAAGCAAAGCTTGGACACGTTGTGTCAAGGGGTTCCGAGGATTGTAATTCGCCAAGGACTCCAGGGCACTCATGGAATCGCTGAAGACAATGAAATGGGTGCCCTGAAGGCCAAGGATCCATTCCACCGCCAAACCAAGAGCCAAAAGCTCTGCAGAAAACACAGAATAGGCCGATGGATGGCGATGGGCAACCGTTACTCCCTTACACACACAAGCACGCGCCACGCCAACGTACGACTTCGACCCATCAGTAAACAGCCGCTGATAACCGGTGTACTGAGAGGGGGCGGGGGGAATTGAGGCTTAATGGCGCGTCGACAACTTGGTCATTAGCGCCAACCTCAGTCACAGTGCAGTGGTCCGGGTTGCCACTACACCACACATTACAGAGATGTTATTCAAACCCCTAATCTAAATCTTACACAGCCGCCAGAACTCCTGCAAGTACCTTGCTGGTAGAGTGGAACACTTCGGGAGGGGGGGGGGGAGATGAGGCTTAATGGCGCGTCGACAGCTTGGTCATTAGCGCCAACCTCAGTCACAGTGCAGTGATCCGGGAGGGACGCCAGAGCGAAAATGAAAATGCCACTTGGGACAAGCCAAGGGGCCACTGGCATCTCCCCAAGCCTCAAGACACAGGGCATTTCAAAGGCTATCTCTCCTGACAGGACTGCTGGAGCCTATCGCGGAAATCACCCTTACCCACCCTGCGTCTACCGACTCGCAAGTCTGGCCCAAAAACCATGGACCAAGCAGGACTGGATTGCACAGCAGGCAAACGCACAGCATACTGAATGGCAACCTTCCGCCCATGAACGGCCAAAGGTGGCTCCGAGGCCTCAGCATAGAGGCTGACCACTGGAGAAGTTCGAAATGCCCCAGTCGCCACACGCAGGCCACTGTGATGCACAGTGTCCAACATCTGGAGATTCTAGTCACTAGCCGAATCATACACCATGCACGCATAATCAAGTTTGCTGCAGACAAGGGCTCGGTAGAGGCGCAACATGGCAGCGCGATCGGCACCCCATGAAGTGCCCGACAGAACCCGCAAGATGTTAAGTGCCCGCAAAGTCTTGTCCTTAAGTTGGCGCAAGTGTGGGAAGCCAGGATAACCTGGAATCGAACACCAGACCCAGGAAACATGCCTGCGGGACAACAGGAATTTGTGCCTGTCCCAAGTACAGGCAAGGATCTGGGTGCAGTGTTCGTTGGCGGCAAAAGTGGACACACACAGTCTCGTCCGGAGAAAACCGGAAACCATTACTGATCGCCCAGGTCTGGACTTTGTTAACTGCCGGCTGTAGCTGCCGCTCGCAGGTCTGCATGCGAGCCGCCCGAAAGCGTAGGCCAAAGTCATCGACAAACAAAGACTGGGAAACAGCAGCTTGCTGAGCAATGGGGTTAATCCCAATAGCAAACAAGATGACACTAAGAACACCTCCTTGAGGCACACCATTCTCCAAGACAAACGGGCGGGAAAGAGTCGCCCCGACACGAACGCGGCCGGAGCGGTAAGCGGAAAGGAACAGTGGCATCCGTCCCCTCAAGCCACAGTCATAGAGATTACGGATAATCCCATAACGCCAGGTCGTATCATAAGCTTTCTCCAAGTCAAAGAAAACTTGAATCAGATGTTGACGTAGGCGAAAAGCCTCCCTCACATCTGATTCAAGGGCAAACAAGATGATCGATAGTTGACCGAAACCGTCAAAAGCCACACTGGGACGCAGATAAGAATCCCTGTGATTCCAACACCCAGACCAACCGCTCACTGACCATCCATTCCATAAGTTTACAGACACAGCTAGTCAGAGCGATTGGGCGATAACTGGAAGGAGAAGTAGGGTCTTTGCCCGGTTTCACAATCGGGATGACCACCGCTGCCCTCCACACAGCTGGAATAGAGCCCTCCGCCCACACACGGTTGAACATTTCCAGCAAGAACTGCTGGGAGGCAAGAGGCAGATGTTTCAACAGCTGATAATGAACATCATCAGGGCCTGGGGCGGAGTCATGCGACTTGGACAAAGCTGAAACAAATTCCTGCCTGGTGAACGGCAAATTGTACTGCTCCAGCCCGTCGGAGCGAAAGTCAAGAGAGCGAGCCGCATCCCTACGCTTAATCCCGAGGAAACCAGGATGATAATGATCATCACTCGAGACCCGCGCAAAAGCAGACGCAAGACAATCGGCGATATCCGGCACAGATGAAACCATGGCGTTCGCCAACCTTAGCTGCGATACCGGGGAAGGCACGGTCCTCCCCGAGATCTGGCGTACCTTTCTCCACACCTGCTGAGAAGGCGTGGAGCGCGTGATCGAAGAAACATAAGCCGACCACGAAACACGCCTAGCCTCACGGATGACAACTCTGGCACGGGCACGACAGCGCTTAAAGGCAACAAAATTGTCAGTAGTTGGGCTAACCGTAAATGCACGCAACGCTCGCCTGCGGGCCCGAATGGCCCGCCCGCAAGCAGGCGTCCACCACAGAACAGAGACCCGTCTCAAGGGTCACAAGAGTGAAAAGTGTAACAACCATAATAGGAGCCTCAAACGTAAGAGGCCTGCAGGGAAGTAACTGTAAAGGATCCAAAACTTGGACATACCCTGGACTTAAGAGTAAGCGACCTCCAAAAGAAGCTGACACAGCCACTGAAATACTGTGATCCACCTGGAACAATCATTATTTGTGTTGGATCAAATAGTATTGAGGACGAAACTCCGAATCGCATTGCTACGTATCTTGGTGACTTCGCTACTTCCATTCGGGCAGCTTACCCCAGCATCAAAATTACCTTCATAGGTTTATTCCCACGTCTAGGGCGTCTGAACCGAGATCTTGATAAAAAAGTTATCCATGCAAATCCACTCATCCGACAACTGTGCGTGAATCAAAATTACTCCTTTGTATCCCTTGACAAGGAAATCTGTGATGACCCTACCTTGGTCGCCCGTGACAGGGTCCACCTTACATCTAAAGGGAAGTTAACCCTTCAACTTGAACTTGCCGAAATCTACACGCCCCAGGAAAACCCCAGCAGGTAATGGGAAATAACCCCATAATTGACCATGCCTCAGCATTGTTAAAGGCTAAAACTTTCAATGAACTTTCCTGTATTCTTTTAAATGCTCGCAGTGTTGTAAGAAACCTTGGTTGTTTTAGAGAGCTTGTCAACCAGGATACTTATGACATCATATTTGTTGTTGAATCATGGCTGCACCCTGCTATCACAGACGGTATGCTAGCTGACCCCCAAAAATATTCTGTGATTCGTCGTGACCGTCGTAGCAGGGGTGGTGGTCTTTTAATTTGCATCGCACATACATCCCTTTCTCCTTTTTGGAACTTGCAGTTGACACAGAGGCCGGAGGGGCTGTTAATCTCCACACCCAGCCTAAATATCTCTTTTATGTTGGGTCACTTACCTAACAGCTATGACGATGGTGAAATCTCCTCAATGTGTGAGTTTATTGCCCGATTCCTAAACCCCTTAAATTCATGTATACTACTCGGCGACTTCATTCTTAGTACTGTGGACTGGGCCCACAACAGTGCGAGCAATTGTCACCATAAATTGTTTCTGGATTTTGTTGCCCCTCTAGGGCTGAGTCAGCTAGTTGATAAGCCCACTAGGGGCGAGAACATCCTTGACTTGGTGTTCTGTGATGATGACAAGCTCATTTTCGGTCTACAGGTCGGCGATCATTTTGGTAATAGTGTCACTGTACTGTCGTTTTCTCTTTGAACCTGTCTTGCTCAGCGAATAGTATATCGACCAATCCTTTGAGTGTCAAAGCTCCTGGCAGGTTGGACATTACTAAATTGAAACTTTCACTTTATTCTGTAGAATGGGACGATTTAATTTTTAAACCACATACTGATATAAACCATGCCTGGACCTGTTTCCAGAATATTCTTTCGAGTCATATCAAGCTTTGTCTTGACAGTACAAAATCTAGGGTTAACAAACGGTTTAATTCTCCTAAACATATTTTGAAGCTCAGCACACGAAAGCTCAGGCTCTGGAGACGTCTTAAATCGTGTCCCTCCCCAGAAAATAGGGTAGCGTACGATAGCCTTCGTAAACTCTACTCCAGTAAAGTTGAAACTTGGCACAGTTCTCGCGAGGAGGCTGCTATTCGAGAAGGAAATCAGGCAGCTATTTTTAGGCTTTATCGTTCAAAGACGTCTACCACGCGCTCCATTCCTCCACTTAAAACTGGAAATCAGTGTTTGACAGAGAACTTTGATAAAGCTGAGGCACTAAGCAACATATTTGCCGCGAATGCTATTACCGATGATGGCGTGAACACTCTGCCCCTGGTTCCAACTGTTCCAGCTACAGAAATATGCTCTTTCGTCATGTTCCCCGAATCACGGGTTTTGTCTTGTATTAAAAATCTTAAGCCAAGCAAATCAAGTGAACCTGATGGTCTCTCTGCTTTCCTCTACAAACAAATTGCGCATGAAATATGCTACCACTCTCCCAGATTTTTAACAGATCTTTCCAGCAGGGGCGTATTCCCGAAATCTGGAGTACAGCACTCGTAACCCCCGTCTTCAAACGTGGTTCAGCTTCGGACCCCACAAACTATCGCCCTCACTTGTGTTGCATGCAAACTCATGGAATCAATTATTCGTGATATTATGTTGGCCCATCTTGGAAAATACTCCATTATTCAACACGACCAATTTGGGTTCCTTCCCTCGAGATCTGCAACGCATCAATTGCTTTCTGTCCTTGAGCGCTGGACTTTTGCATCTGATGTTGGAATTGCTTCAGACACAATTTATTTTGACTTCAAGAAGGCTTTTGAATCGGTCATACACCGCAAACTTCTGTTTAAGGTTGCCAACTGCGGCTTCGGGGGTGACCTATTGATTTGGATTACTGCTTTTCTTTACAGCAGATCCCAGCAGGTTAAAATTGAGAACACCATTTCTTCCAGCGTTCCTGTACTCGCTGCTTTTGTAATTTACCTCAACGATCTTATATTCACAAATGACCAAACCTATGGATTTAAATTTGCCGATGACATTAAAGGCACATAACTCCCTCCGGTATATTTTACCAGTTTCACTCGATACATTACCGGAAATAGTTTTATATAAACTGATTTACCTTTCATTTGCTGGTCTAAGGGTACGATGCAGATGTCAGTAGTGGCGCGTGATTGTTATTAGGCTTGTTTTAAACGGCTCGGTCCGAGCGGTGTATAACTCCCGCCACATCGCTAGCATGCCGCGGCCCTGGAGGAAGGATAATTAATCCTTCGCTCAAGTTTGTGACTTAGTCGTACGATGTGTCACGTTGCAGCGTGAGTATGACTAGTGTCTTAAGAGCAATGCGCGTTGCCGTCGTTTGAACTATATTTTAGTGTAGGTGACACAGAGTAAAGCGGCTAGAACGGAGGAATTTATGTGCCTTTAAGACTGGAGCCGAAAACATTTCTCCCCCGATCTCCCCACAGCTCGATGTCGAAATTCGGGGAGTGGCAAATTGGGCACAAACCTGGCAATTGCCACTTTCAATTACTAAATGCTTTGCCTTTCATATTGGCTCCCAGAATAGTTGCCCATCTTATTTTCTTGAACAGTCCGCTCTTCCTGCAGTCCGTGAGGTAAACGACCTCAAGTCATCACTTCATTGTCAAAATGTGTGTTCCATGGCGTTTAGACGCATGACAATTGTCAATAAATGCTTCACTTCTGGTAATTACCTTATTAAGATTTGGGCCTTCAAGGTGTTTGTGCGACCACTCCTTGAGTATGCAACTCCAGTATGGTCCCCTCACCTTTTCGGCGACATTGATAAAATAGAATCTGTGCAACGTAAGTTCACAAAACGCTTGCATGGCCTACGCGATTTAAGATTACGTACTCGCCTTGCCAGGACAGGACTGGATCTCTTAGAGTTGAGAAGAAGTCGTTTTGACCTAATTTTGACCTTTAAAATCCTGAGGGATCTGATTGCCGTAAACCTACCTTTTTTTGACGTTGCACCACTCATTGATAAAACCCGAGGCCATAGTTGGAAACTGGCAGCCCAGTTCTCCCGCACAAATTGTCGTCAGAATTTTTTCTCTGTACGTGTTATCCGTATCTGGAATTCCCTTGGGGCAGACACTGTAGACCAACTGACAGTGCGGGATTTTCGTCGAATGCTGGAAAAAGAAAACCTACAACGCTTTCTGCGACGCCCATTCGCTGAACTTTAGAAATTTGGTTGTTAGCCCGTTCCTCCATTTTCCATTTTTACCTTCACCATTGCCATTCCTTCGCTTCATCAACAGGCTCGGTATCAGAGGTTCACTGCCCTTCCGTGTCCTTCCATTTAAATGTGGAGAAGTTTTATTATTATTATTATTATTATTATTATTATACTTTTAGTAAGAAAGTGTGACGGGAAAATATTGTACCAGCCGTACTCCAAACCTAAAGCAACAGCGAGAGGCATTCATTATACATCAGGGCACCCAAAATCCCAGCTCAACATGATCGCACGAAACGAGTTTATTAGACTCGCAAGAAACTCGATGACGAAGGTAGCGGCAAGAGTGCATCTGCAGCTGGCAAAAGGAAAATTTTTGGCACTGGGGTACCCGCCAGGGGCCTTAATCGATTAATAAAAGAAGCAAACACAGTTACGCTGACTGAGGTAAAAAAAACAGCACACAGAACGAGGAGGTGAGAGAAGAGATAAAAATGAGTGGGGTTAACTTACCCGAGAGGTCCCAGTGAAGAGCTACAGAGAATACTGAAGACACAAGGCTTCGATGTATACTTCCGTAACCAGAGAGACCTAAAGTCAAGGATTATGAGGAGACAAGGAAAGGTGAAAGAAATGCGTCGTAACACAGAGGAAAGAAAGGAAACAAACTATAACTTGTGCCTACTCTTACATTTTTCTTTGTTCATGTTAGTAAATCTTGCTTCTTTATTTTGCAAGACTTGTATGTTTCTTGTTTTTTGATATCTTGCAATTCGCTCGCGGAAACTGATGACTAATGTTATAATAAATAAATATATGAATTTGTTGCGGTGGTCGGTCAGTGGCACCTGGCATTTGTTGGTATATTGTGGTTTGTTGTCACGTCTATACAAATATTTAAGAGTGGTACGTTTTATTAAATTGTGAGGTTCTTACTAGGTGGATTAGGACTTACATGTTTAGCCATGTTGTTTGGGGAAAAAAAACAAGTTTACCCCGTACATTAATTTCTTACAGATGTAATACCAATACCACATCAAACATACCATAACGACCTATAAAAACACTAGTTTACTGACAGTTTCTGTTCAAAAAACAGAAAAGGGAGTTTCGTCCTGGTTTTGAATGAATATTTCGGCTTTTTGCCCTTCCAACTGTACAGAAAAAAATATGAATTCGTTTGAATATTGTTGGCACACAAAGCTTTAGTCCCAAGTGTTTTACTGGTCCAAAGGTTTGTGTCTCAAGTATACAGACACACTAAACACAACCCAGAAGTGTTCTGATAATAAGCGTAAAAAAGGAGTATTAGAAAATGCTTGGAGCAATTTGTAAGTAGGTGTGTGAAACTAGTCAGAGATATGAAAAGGACTGTTTGGTGCATGAAACGGTTATTAGAATTGAAGCTTCCATTGAAGAAGCTATCGGCAAGTTACCACCTAAGCAACATGTGTCCGTTTGCCACTGCTGTTTACTCGCATTTTAAAACCTGGTTCTAAACTAAGGAGTGGCTCGAATGCTTACTG
The DNA here is from genome assembly GCA_023313725.1 of Lithobius niger. Lineage (NCBI taxonomy): Eukaryota > Metazoa > Arthropoda > Chilopoda > Lithobiomorpha > Lithobiidae > Lithobius > Lithobius niger. Next base: position 11,963 of record JAHWFP010156798.1, read on the forward strand.
ATGAGGGTAAAAAGCTCAGCCTTTTACCGACACAAAAGAGACCACGAAATATTGCCGGTGCCAACAAGGAGAATGTTGCACAATTACGGTTTATCAAAGGCATAAATGCAGTGTTATGCCATGCAACTGAATAAGAAATGTAGAAAATAGATCAGCATGGGTCAAACCGTCGAAAGAATGTGAAGTGACTTGATGAGATGTCTTTTGTAGTACAGCATTTTTTTTTCGGTATATGTTAGGCAAGGAACACTATAAACTTAAGCACAATAATTAGTCAAGACTGCCCGGACTAAAGGATTTTTGTTTCCCGAAGAAAAGTTGGTTTGAGTCTAAAGACAAGCGAAAACTGTGGTTTCTAACTCAAGTTTATGTGAAGCCACTGTACTTTGCCTGGCGGTGGCAGCTGCTTTTCATCTGCACCAGACTATGAACGAGGGTTACAAAATACTGCTCTTGAAAAAGCGGATGTGACGGGTTGCTCGTTTAATTACGCCCAGGTAATCATTCGAAAATCCATCTGAAGAACAGGGCCAGTGATAAGATACCATTCCCTGGGTCTGGTATAAACTGGGTCTCGAGGCCCCTTTTTTGGGCTATAGGGTTGCGGGGGACAGTCACGAGCTGCACAGCGGCCCCCGCAATATAAACCAAGAGGGCCTGCAGCCAGCCCTATTAAAAATATTACTTTTTTCTCTCGCAAAATATGCGATGACTCATCTAACTCATTTTCTTTCTAGGTACTTTGGAAAAGGATGTTAAACTTGGGTTGCAACAGGCGTCAGACAGCATAACTCGGTTAGGAATGCGATACGACGTTTTATTAATATACCATTACTACCACACACCAGGTCTCCCGAAGCTCTAGAATACCTTGGTGAAGACTGACGTCCCCTGTTCAATTTCAGAGAGTTTAGGCTTTTCCACGCACGTGTAACTCAACAGTGGAGTAACAAGCCCAGTAATTGTATCAGCTTACGGTTGCAAAAAAAAAGAACAAATAATGCGGTTGAGGTGTTTCACAGGACACTCTTGACGAGAGTTGGACCAGTCCATGACAACATCCTTTTCTTGTTAAGTATGCATTGTATTCCAACTAATACGTTTACTTCATACGTGAATGAACTAGTTCCTATTTTAAGGACACACCAATTGTTTTCTGGAGTTGAAAACGATTGTTTTTAGTAAGTGTAAATTTTAAAAGTAACTTTTTCGTAGTTTTAAAAAAAAGTCTTGCAAGGTGACTGGAAAAAAAAACCCAAACTTTGATAGAATTATTATTATTGTGCGTATCATGCGTACCCAAATTTGTCAAAGCCCCCCCCCCCACCCCTTTTTTTTGTCAGTGTCTGTTCCTCGAAACCATTAAAAAAATATTGAGGCAACTGCCTTCATTTCATTAGTTTTATTCCGAGATATATCCGATTCACTACAGAGCTATGCCCAGAAAAAAAATTTACCGGATGGGGGGGGGGGGGCGTAAATTGTTTCTTCTGTCTGGGAACTTGCAATGCTGTATTTCCCTGGAGGTTTTTGCAGTTGCTTGTAGCCGCCAGCGTTATAACCCAATTGCGCCTCTTCGGGCACATCCCTCTCTCTATAAAAGTGCGAAAGGCAGGCATTATTTTTCCTCTCAATATTGTCAGGCGGTGACTCAGGAGGAGAGGTATGGTGGGTACGGTTGTGTATGTTTTCCTAGGCAAAAGAAACAATTTTCAGCCGACCCTACCTCCAAGCCGGCAAAATTGTGTTTCTTATTGCCGCTGGTAAAGATTCAAAACTTGTGAATTTTTGCATTCACAGACAGACCTCGACAAAGTTAGCTGGCTTCCCCCGAAAATGTAAAACACTTCACACTTCAATTCAGAAAACAACAAAAAACAGTTGAATTTCGATCTCTTTCGTATAACGTGGTGGCCCAGAAAAGGGCCATTTGTTTAATGATGAGCGTCTTAATTCCGTCATGGTGATAGACTTGTTTGTTTCTGAGTACTTAAAGGGGGTTGATCACACATCTAGCTGCTACGATGGGGCCCAGACGTAGTTCGTTGGCTTGCTTTGTCATCTGTCTAAAAGTAGTGGGACCTGAAGTTGTGGAGATTGCCCTCAATTTACGTGCCGTCACTCTGATGTTGTTATCAGTGCAACTGATGTTTCGAGCTTCGTACGCAGTTAGTATGACATCTTTGATCTGCACGATAGTGCCTGCTGATGTTTCACCAAAGCCGCTGGCAAAGGGAATGAAGAATTGATTTCTGCCCTTGCGACTTTCATTGTTGTCAGGTCTGGCGATGTAGTAGCAGAGAGCCCGTACTGGACAGAGTAGGCGTTCAGGTTCGTCACCCATGATCTTGGAAAAGGCCAGGATGATGATTGGTTTGGGGGGGGGGGGATGAGGCTTAATGGCGCGTCGACAGCTTGGTCATTAGCGCCAACCTCAGTCACAGTGCAGTGGTCCGGGTTGCCACTGCACCACACATTACAGAGATATTATTCAAACCCCTAATTTAAATCTTGTCATACATCTGTACCTCCTGCAAAAATTGAAAAACACCGGACAGGAGGACAGACTTATCACCCAATTGACGCACAATGTCATGCGGAAGATGGAAACGACGACGAAAACCATCAAGATGGCAACAATCAACAAGGAAGTGCCGGACCGTAAGTGGCCGCCGACACCAATAACATTCAGGAGGGTCAACCCCCCGCAAAAAGAAACAGTGAGTAAGTCGAGTGTGACCAATGCGCAAACGGGCCAACACCACCTCCTCACGGCGACTGCGGCGACACGCCGAGTGCCATTCCTCAACAGTGCCTTTAATAGCTCGTAATTTATTGCCGTCCTGCCCATCCTGATTGGTTTGGTTGGTTCGCAAGGCCTTCGAGTCTTGGCTCGAAAATCGGCTGTTAGGGTGGTAAGGGATACCTAAGAGTTATCCGGAATGAAGATGCAAAAAGGCAGGGTCTGCAGACAAGGTTTGTACTTCAATGCATCTCAGGCTTGCTGCTAATGTTACCAGGAATACCGTCTTGCGGGCGAGTATGTTAATGGAACAGTTTTGCATTGGTTCATACGGTTCCTTCATAAGTGTTTGTAAGACGATGGAGAGGTCCCAATCTGGGAAGGTTTGGCGGATTGCTGGCCATTCAATTTCAAAGGATTTGATGAGGGTGGGAGATGCGGTAGTCTTCAAGGAGATTGGAGGTACCTGCTGCTTTGAAAACCGAGTTCAGTGCAGAACGGTACATGAGGATCGTAGATCCCTTTAGTTCTTCTTTGAACAGATCATTGAAAAATTTTAGCAGGTGAGCTGTAGTGGGGGTTGACAGGATTAACCTTACACCATTTCATCCAGTGGCTGTCATAGATTCTGTTGGTGGAGTCTCTGATAGCTTTACTGGCAATGCGAATTGCTTTTTCCTCATGCATTCCTGCCTTCTTCATGATTTTGATGATAGTAGCAACCCGTGAAGGTGTTGGTGGAATTTGGTTCCGTTTTGTTGTGACAGTAGATCCTTGATTACTGGAAGGCTTCTTGGAGTGTCGGTCATGGGACTTAAAAGACGAGAGAACCACGCTTCTGATTGCCAATTTGGTGCGATTAGTAGAAATAGGCCCTGAGACAGGGATATCTTTAGAGCACCTGTGGAAGGAGTTTGAACGGAGGGAACTGGTAGGCGTAGAGGTTCATCCAAGGGAAGGTTAGTGCATCTACTGCCATGGCTAGGTCGTCCGGGACAGTCTGGCATTGTGCTTCATGGCGAATAGGTCGATCATTGGGGTTCCGATGAATTTCTTTTAGAGTCCACTTTCCTGTTGGAAGTTTCTGGCGAGAGAATCTGCTATAACATTCCTGTTGCCTGAAATGTGTAGTGGTAGGATGGTTGCATTGAGTTGAATGCAGAGATGAAAGATACACGAGGTTACTTTCATGGAGTGTCCGAGATCTTGAACCTCTCTGTTTCCGGATGTAGGCAACTGCTTTTTTTTCCTTGACGATTTTTCCCATGACTAGGTGTTGCAAGTGGTGTAGGGCCTTGAGTACAGCTTTTAATTCTAGGACGTTGATGTGGTTCTGATCTTGGGACAACCATTGTCCTGATGTCTCGTGGTGAGCTATGTGTGCTCCCCATCGTTCCAGGGAGGCGTCGGTTAGGAATCGGAGGTCTGGAAGGGGCTCGTGGACTGAAACAGACCGAGTGTGTCAGGGCATATGACCACCACAGAAGGGTTTCCAACGGAAAGTTCCTGTTTGTTGGAAGAATTTGATTTGGTTGATTTCCCCATGCGTCGATGCTGTAATGATGAAGGGGTCTAAGCATCCATCTCCCATAGGGGACAAGATTTACCGTGGAGTCCATATTGCCGGTTAAGGAGTTTAATTCCTTGGGAGCATCATGAGAATGTTGACGAAAAGATTGTGCTTGTTGAACGATGTCCTCTATCTTGTCGGATGAGGGCATCACTGTTGCGGATTTTAGGTGGAAGGAAACTCCTAGAAGATGGATTCTTGCACCGGGATGAGTCATGATTTCTTGATGTCACGCCAAAGCCCGATTAACTGTGAAGGGAGATAGATCGTGAAGGTTCGGTTGAAGCAGAGCACCTCTGGGTTCGGGTTGGTTATAATAACCAGTCGTCTAGGTAGGCGCTAGCTGCTACTTGGTTCTGGTGGAGGTGTGCCAACACTGGTCTCAGTACAAGGATGAAGATTCTGGGTGCAGCATTTAGACCGAATGGGAGGCATTGAAACTTGTAAACCTTGTTGTTGTACATGAAGTGGAAGAGGGATGGACTGACACTTGTAGTGGAACGTGAAGGTAAGCGTCTTCCAAGTCGATGGAAATTGTCCAGTCGTCTTTGTTCAGAGATTGGCAGATCGTGTCCAGCTTTTCCATTTTGAAATGGCTGATGTCCATGTACTGGTTTGGAGGTTTGGGTAGGGGTGGACCAATTGCGTGGCCTGCACGCCTCTGGACTTTTTTGTTTGGAGATACTTGAAAGGTCTTGATTATGCTACACCAGTACCTGATCTACAGTCTATGCGACCGTATTGTGAATGGATGTAACACGATTTGGGGTACCCCTGGAATTCTCGAACGTGTTGACAATCCATGGTACGATGCTGTGGAGCGTGCATTGCTCGTGGAGGGCACTCGAACACCTTATTTGAAGTGTACTACAGTAGTTCATTACAGCAGTAGTGAAACTGTGGCAGGTTTGATTTCCGCACGAACGGTGCTGGGTACTTCTGTTATTGTGCATGAAGTGTTTGTTATGAGACATTCAAAACAATGTAATTTGCTGTTGCTTTTATACAGTGTATTTTTTAACTTATTACTTGTTTTGCTTGCTTTGTGCTCCAACAATGATTAACATTCCTGTACAGCAAAATCGGCAAAGGACGACTAAATTGTTTTGCCACCATTTGATGCCGCCGAGTGTCGCTTGTCAGATACAAACACTCGTTTAATCACTTGTTTTCACCATACCAAGGTTCGTGTCAAAAATGGCTCTCTTGGGTGGGGGGGGGGGGGAGGCCGCCCCTATCCCAATAGCTTGAGAGTGTATTGATGAATTTGTAATTTATTTTGTTAACAATGGATTGCAAACCTATGCTGAACACTTGTATTTGCCATACCAACGTTCCCAACCGCGAGGGGGGAAGGCAGTTTCTAGTAAGCCCTTTGGTAGGTGTTTGATTACGAGTTATTTTCAGCCACCTACCATCAGTGATTAGATCAACAGTTTTATAAGTGCTGGGCAAGGTACATTTACATCAGCCTTGGTGTTGTTAATTTTACTAATTATGTTTGAAGGCTTAGTTCATTGGTCTTACGTTGCTTAGTTCATGACTGTGTAAGCGCCATTTAAGCATTTTTTCTTTGTTTAATCCAAACTACTATGTAAGAAAAATCATGGTGGAATCCACAATCCATGCCCGGGGAGGGGGGGAGAAGAAAGAAGATGACAACTAATCGACTCACTTTTTGTTTTCATTATTGCATCAAGCCTACATTGCGGCATTGTTTGCAGTAGTGTACTACTGTGTGCAGCGTTAATCTCATGGCGTTTTTCACGTTTGTTTTTCATGTGACGTCAATTCAACTTGCGGTGTAATTTCCGTGGTAAATTGTCGTCACGTGGTGTCATTTCTGCGACGTGCCACCGGCAACGTGATGTGGTAGCACGCACTTCTACCTTCCGTAAAGGTAATCAGACAGGCCAAAAACTGGACTGAATGGAAATTGAACGTGTTGTGTAACCTTGCCCAGTCGTAATTCGTTACGTTACCCTTTCGTTTGGTAACCCTTTTGGGGGTCAACTGATCGTTTGCTATCAAACAAACTGCAGAATTTTGTCACACAACATGAGCAGCAAAAAAAATATAAAAAGGTTGCATGCGAAAAACCTAAAAAAGAAAAACAGGTTGGTAAATTACCTAAACTCACCTCGTTCTTTCAACAAACTAATTAAGACAATGCTCCTGGTTTACCTGCAGTAGTTATTTTAGACCAGCAAAGTTCAATTTCAAATTCAAACATTGATGACGATGGCACGATAGGTTTAATGATCGTTCACCAGCCTCACTGAGTGACGACAAAACTACCGAGAGCCCCAAACTTAATTAAGTTAATGAATAGCCGGCAACAAATTAAAGTAATGCAATTACAAACGCTGACGTTGTCGTTGTGCCAGAAGTTAATCTTTGTACAAAAGAATTTCCAACTGATGTGGGTCATTATCAAAATCATATTATGACTATGGAGGATAAACAATTTATTACTGAAAATGGGTCTTGCACACCACTTTTTTTAAATATACAATTGGACAGAGCTTTAATAGTTCTCATTACTACAACATAACAAAAGCTAGGTTGAAAATTTTACGATCTTGGCTGTGTTTCTCAAATAAACTATGGAAATGTTACTGTGAGCCACATTGGCTGTTCGGCGATAAAAGCACTCCAAATCAAGAATGGGCTGAAGTGTTCCCTGATTGGCACAACATAGGCAGAGGAACTGAAATACATGAAGATTCTAAAACATGCCTGTGCTTGCTTTTTCTATCTTTAAGCAGCATGGCACTATTAATGAACAGGAGGAACATCAAATTAGAGAAGAAACTAAATCAGTTAAGGAACGAATAAGCTTACCACTTTCTTTAGAGCTTCAGTGGGTCAACTGTAACAGCCTCATTTAGAGCTGTCACCTAGAAAGCCCCAACATGGCGAAATTTTCGTTTATCACAATACGTTAAATAAAGAAGATTAGAAAAGTGAGTACAGAAATTTACTAACGAAACGGATTTACTTTAGTGAATGTAAACCAAATACAGATGGCATGCGCAAGTTTACATTTCAACTTCTCTGTGACAGTGCTACAACATGAAGGGGGGGGGGGGAATTGAGGCTTAATGGCGCGTCGACAACTTGGTCATTAGCGCCAACCTCAGTCACAGTGCAGTGGTCCGGGTTGCCACTGCACCACACATTACAGAGATGTTATTCAAACCCCTAATCTAAATCTTGTCATACATCTGTACCTCCTGCAAAAATTGAAAAACACCGGACAGGAGGACAGACTTATCGCCCAACTGACGCGCAATGTCATGCGGAAGATGGAAACGACGACGAACACCATCAAGATGGCGACAATCAACAAGTAAGTGGCGGACCGTAAATGGCCGCCGACACCAATAACATTCAGGAGGGTCAACCCCCCCGCAAAAGGAAACAGTGAGTAAGTCGAGTGTGATCAATGCGCAAA
>JAHWFP010156798.1:20132-45808 GCA_023313725.1 Lithobius niger
AAACGACGACGAACACCATCAAGATGGCGACAATCAACAAGTAAGTGGCGGACCGTAAATGGCCGCCGACACCAATAACATTCAGGAGGGTCAACCCCCCCGCAAAAGGAAACAGTGAGTAAGTCGAGTGTGATCAATGCGCAAACGGGCCAACACCACCTCCTCACGGCGACTGCGGCGACACGCCGAGTGCCATTCCTCAACAGTGCCTTTAATAGCTCGTAATTTATTGCCGTCCTGTCCATCCCACGAGGCTTGCCAAAAAGCGTGTAACCTCAGATGCAGAGTTGGAAAAGCGTCCGAGGGAACAAGGCTGAGATCCCTTCCGAAAGGGCCCCTTTTGCTGCAGAATCCGCTTGCTCATTTCCACCTATCCCAACATGGCCCGGGATCCAGCAGAAAAGCACGGTTTTCCGCTGGCCAGGCAAGCGGGAAAGCAAAGCTTGGACACGTTGTGTCAAGGGGTTCCGAGGATTGTAATTCGCCAAGGACTCCAGGGCACTCATGGAATCGCTAAAGATAATGAAATGCGTGCCCTGAAGGCCAAGGATCCATTCCACCGCCAAACTGAGAGCCAAAAGCTCTGCAGAAAACACAGAATAGCCCCTGCATGAAGGAAATCCAGGTGATGTCACTCCAGATCACATGGCAAAGGACCTCTGCGAATAATTCATTTTTTAGTTTTGTGACAACAAAATACTTGAAAGCAGCGTAACCAAGCCGTTCGACGTTCTGCATAAGAAACAAATATAGTCGCAATACGATATCGATTCCGAGCTGCTTTAAAGAAAAAAAAGTAAAGAAAAAATTACTAACGAATGCCTGGAGCGCCGCGACAATTCCTGCCTCCATTTCCTCCACCACGTCATGTTGGATCTCTTGTTGGTGGGGATTCTGGGCTTTCTGGAATCCTTATCACCACGTCAAGTTGGATCTCTTGTTGGTGGGGATGCCGGACTTTCTGGAATCCACATCACCACGTCATGTTGGATCTCTTGCTGGTGGGGATTCTGGGCTTTCTGGAATCCCCATCACCACGTCATGCTGGATATCTTGTTGGTAGGGATTCTGGGCTTTCTGGAATCCCCATTACCCCGTCATGTTGGATCTCTTGTTGGTGGGGATTCTGGAATTCCCATCACCGCGTCATGTTGGATCTCTTGTTGGTGGGGATTCTACGCTTTCTGGAATCCCCATTACCACTTCATGTTGGATCATTTGTGGTGGTAAAGATTCCAGGCTTTCCGGAACAGGTCTTTCTGAATCGCTCGGTTCTGTTTCAGTATACGACTCTACAAAATAAAAAATGAAGAAAGAATATAATACGCGGCTTTGTTAAAAAAAATAAAATTCATATTTTACCGGCAAAGAGTCATTAAAATTATAACTAATTTATCCAGAAAAGTAGAGGGAAAGAAAAAACGTAGGAAAAGGGCAGGGGCAAAATTCACACATCCATGTACTGAGTACTCATCATATGGATCGATGTCAAACATGGTGAAATCCAAGGTGAAAGTCTAAAAAGTTTGGTTGTGTTGGGTCAGGGGAGCCCCCCGGATCTGGTTTTTATACTGGGAGACCCAGTGCCTGGGGCTACATTGTGTTGAATCGTATTGACTGGTCTTACACGTCACCAACGTAGGCGTTAACTATTGCGCACATTTTCTCGAATTTTCCAACTCCCTCTCCATGTCTTGGCTTTCTACGCACAGTCCAAAGGAATCTCGATTTAACGTTACTTTTGTATAAGATAAAATAGCGTCAAAAAACGGGAATTTGATTGAATGCACGTACCTTCGGAGTGTCCCCGCTTCCCTCTACCAGCACGAGATCGTGAAAAAAACGTGGCAAATTCGTCGTTAGTACGAGGTCAAAATGTGGGGGGGGGGATTGAGGCTTAATGGCGCGTCGACAACTTGGTCATTAGCGCCAACCTCAGTCACAGTGCAGTGGTCCGGGTTGCCACTGCACCACACATTACAGAGATGTTATTCAAACCCCTAATCTAAATCTTGTCATACATCTGTACCTCCTGCAAAAATTGAAAAACACCGGACAGGAGGACAGACTTATCGCCCAACTGACGCGCAATGTCATGCGGAAGATGGAAACGACGACGAACACCATCAAGATGGCGACAATCAACAAGTAAGTGCCGGACCGTAAGTGGCCGTCGACACCAATAACATTCAGGAGGGTCAACCCCCCGCAAAACGAAACAGTGAGTAAGTCGGGTGTGACCAATTCGCAAACGGGCCAACACAACCTCCTCACGGCGACTGCGGCGACACGCCGAGTGCCACTCCTCGACGGTCCCTTTAATGGCCCGTAATTTGTTACCGTCCTGTCTGTCCCACAAGGTCTGCCAAAAAGCGTGTAACCTCAGACGCAGAGTTGGAAAGGCATCTGAGGGAACAAGGCTGAGATCCCTACCGAGAGGGCCAGAAAGGGCCCCTTTCGCAGCAGAATCAGCTTGTTCATTCCCTGCTATCCCAACATGGCCCGGGATCCAGCAAAAAAGCACGATTTTCCGCTGGCCAGGCAAGCGGGAAAGCAAAGCTTGAACACGTTGTTCCAAGGGGTTCCGAGGATTGTAATTCGCCAAGGACTCTAGGGCACTCATGAAATCACTAAAGACAATGAAATGCGTGCCCTGAAGGTCAAGGATCCATTCCACCGCCAAACCAAGAGCCAAAAGCTCCGCAGAGAACACAGAATAGCCTGATGGAAGGCGATGGGCAACCGTTACACCCTTACACACACAAGCACACGCCACGCCAACGTCGGACTTCGACCCATCAGTAAACAGGCGCAGATAACCGGCGTACTGAGAACTCAGCCGCCGGAACTCCTGTAAGTACCTGTAAGTACCCTTCGGGAAGGACGCCAGAGCAAAAATGAAACTGCCACCTGGGACAAGCCAAGGGGCAACTGGCATTCTCCCAAGCCTCAAGACGCAGGGCATTTCAAAGGCTATCTCCTGACAGGACTGCTGGAGCCTATCGCGGAAATCACCCTTACCCACCCTGCGTCTACCGACTCGCAAGTCTGGCCCAAAAACCATGGACCAAGCAGGACTGGATTGCACAGCACGCAAACGCACAGCATACTGAATGGCAAGCTGTCGCCGACGAATGGCCAAAGGTGGCTCCGAGGCCTCAGCATAGAGGCTGACCACTGGAGAAGTTCGAAAAGCCCCAGTCGCCACACGCAGGCCACTGTGATGCACAGTGTCCAACATCCGGAGAGTGGAGTCACTAGCCGAATCATAGACCATACACGCATAATCAAGTTTGCTGCGGACAAGGGCTCGGTAGAGGCGCAACATGGCAGCGCGATCAGCACCCCATGAAGTGCCCGACAGGACCCGCAAGATGTTAAGCGCCCGCAAAGCCTTGTCTTTAAGCTGACGTAAGTGTGGAAGCCAAGACAACCTGGAATCGAACACCAGACCCAGGAAACGTGCCTGTGGGACAACAGGAATTTGTGCCTGTCCCAAGTACAGGCAAGGATCCGGGTGCAGTGTTCGTTGGCGGCAAAAGTGGATGCACACAGTCTTGTCCGAAGAAAACCGGAAACCATTACTTACCGCCCAGGTCTGGACTTTGTTAATTGCCAGCTGTAGCTGCCGCTCGCAGGTCTGCATGCGAGCTGCCCGAAAGCGCAGGCCGAAGTCATCGACAAACAATGACTGGGGAACAGCAGCTTGCTGAGCAATGGGGTTGATCCCTATAGCAAACAAGACGACACTAAGAACACCACCTTGAGGCACACCATTCTCCAAGACAAACGGGCGGGAAAGAGTCGCCCCGACACGAACGCGAAAAGAACGGCCTGAGAGGTAAGCAGAAAGCAACAGTGGCATCTGTCCCCTCAAGCCATAGTTATAGAGATTACGGAGAATCCCATAACGCCACGTCGTATCATACGCCTTCTCCAAGTCAAAGAAAACCTGAACCAGATGATGACGCAGGCGAAAAGCCTCCCTCACATCTGATTCAAGGGCAACTAGATGATCGATAGTTGACCGAAACCGTCGAAAGCCACACTGGGACACAGATAAGAATCCCCGTGATTCCAACACCCACACCAACCGCTCACTGACCATCCGTTCCATAAGTTTACAGACACAGCTAGTCAGAGCGATTGGGCGATAACTGGAAGGAGAAGTAGGGTCTTTGCCCGGTTTTACAATCGGGATGACCACTGCTGTCTTCCACGCTGCTGGAATAGAGCCCTCTGCCCACACACGGTTGAACATCCCCAGCAAGAACTGCTGGGAGGCAAGGGTGAGATGTTTCAACAGTTGATAGTGAACATCATCAGGCCCCGGGGCGGAGTCATGCGACTTGGACAAAGCTGAAACAAATTCCTGCCAGGTAAATCGTAAATTGTACTCCTCTAGCCCATCGGAGCGAAAGTCAAGAAAGCGAGCCTCTTCTCTACGCTTAATCCCGAGGAAACCAGGATCATAATGGTCATCACTCGAGACCCGTGCAAATGCAGACGCAAGACAATTGGCGATATCTGGCACAGAAGAGATCACGGTATTCGCCATCTTCAGCTGTGAAACCGGGGAAGGCACGCTCCTCCCTGAGATCTGGCGCACCTTCCGCCACACCTGCTGAGAAGGCGTGGAGCGCGTGATCGACGAAACATAAGCTGCCCACGAAGCACGTCTAGCCTCACGGATGACATACCTGGCACGGGCACGACAGCGCTTAAACGCTACAAAGTTGCCAGTAGTCGGACTGACCGTGAATGCACGCAACGCTCGCCGGCGGGCCTGAATGGCCTGCCCACAAGCAGGCGTCCACCACGGAACAGGAACCCGCCGTGGCTGTGTGGACGTACGCGGGATAGTAGCATGAGCAGCAGCAAGGACCACATCAGTGAAATGAGTGGAAAGTTCATCCACAGGTCAAAATGTATCCCATAGCTGAAGAAGGAGGCTGGCAGGCATTGAATGGCAGGGAGGCAGTGGTAATGAACTCAAGATATTTTGTTGTATGTGGGGGTTTGGGGGAGTAAGGAATGTGTTGAGAAAATTAGCAGGATAGTCTGCTGCTAGCGGAGAGTGCATACTACTTCCCCCACCCTCGATCCTCCACTTTAGCTCTTCACGCCCTAAAGTAACGTATGATTTTAGAACCAATGAAACACCGAAAATGCTGGTTTTGAGAATATTTTAACTAGTACAAATTCTCACTCGGTGGTAAAGCTATAGTCCGTGTGAAGATTTTTCTTCATGTACACACTGGAGTCTCTCCCCCCCCCCACTTCCCAAAAGAAAGAAATGGTAAGTCGTTGTCCAGTGGGGCAGATCTGGTCGTCGTGCTGTCCAGTCCACCCCAGACATGCTCCACTCTGTCAGTACCATCCTGAGTAACCCATCGTCTGAAATAAACTTTTGCATGTGGCAAGTGACTTTTGGGACATGTCTTCAACATTTGATTTTTTTCTTAGGAGGAATAATTCTCGCAGCTAACAGGATGAGGAAGATGTGTTTCTAAGTGGAGATTTAAACGACTGTGTGTTTCTAAGTTGAGTGTATTAACACTGAAGGGAGAAGGTGGAATTTATGAAAGGATTTTCTTCTGCTGAAAGTTGAGACCATTACTATTTTCTCTCCTAATGTACCCTCAATTTAAAGTTTGTAGCATATCTGGTTGTTCTTGTTGTTTATCATTGTTTTTACCCCTCTAGACGAGAAAATGGTTTTAGCCATACAGGCATAATCCCTCTTGCTTTTGGGGTGCCATCCTTTCAGAAGGAAGTGACCGAAAAAATGATTTGTGTAGTGTGTACAGTGTATATCATGGCAGCTTTTATGCAATTTGAAGCGTATGATGATAAAAGTAGTTGGGGAGAATATGTAGAGTGTTTAGACAACTATTTTCTAGCGCACGAGGTAGCCGCAACCAAACAAGTGCCTATGTTGCTTTCTGTTCTCCATGTAAAGCATTATAAATTACTTCCACAATGCGATCTATGGACTCGGCCTTCGACTGGGGATTTGTCAAAGAGTTTATGGAGCCCAGCATTACCAGGTACTAAAACGTATGCAGACTTATGTAAAATTATGAAGGACAGTCTTGATCCTGTCCCGAATAAGATAGTTAAGCGTTATTGGTTTTGGAAAAGGGACCAAAACGAATCCGAAACTGTTTTAGAATATATTTCTGAGCTTAAAAATGTATCGGAGCACTGTAAATTTGACACGTATTTGGAAGATATGCTGACTGTAGGCTTAAAAGATGTCTCTGCAGTACGAGCATTGTTGGCAGAGCGTAGCATAGCCTATAACGGACATCGAATTGCAAAATGTTGGCTGGTTGGTTGGTTGCACTTCTGTACTCTGGGTGGAGCCCAAACCAAAGTGCAGATTGCTATGAAATTTGCTACACTGCTAGATTGCCCCAAAAGTATTGCTGATCTCGAATTTGAAGGAAATTGATCAATTATAATCCACAAAATTACAATTTTTCGAATTTTTTGATCTAACACTTGCCATTGTAAATTTGGAATCCTGAAAAGTTAAGGAATTTCGACGAAGCATACACTGTGCTGCTGGTAATCAAGTGAACTTTAAAAAAAAACGCTAAAATAAATCATTGTATAACCAAACAAGACTGATCCTGGCATCAACTAAGAATCCACAATCTCATGAAACAAGCAAATTTAATTTTCGAAAGGATATTCCCTTTCTTGCTCACCTAAGAACAAAAAGAAACACATACTAACACATACCGAAGGTAATTAACTCCTCACCAACTCAAATACAAACCAATACTTACAAAAACACGCAAAAATAACACACATAAACAGTAAATCAATGCCTGCACCTGCCCCAGTGTAAACTGCAAGAAAACTTTAGCATGGTCTGAGGGATGTGCTGGTTTAGGCAGTCCAATTAACTTTACCCTGACATCATTCTATATGATTGAAAAGGCTTCTTTTCCATACAATCACCCACTCTCTTATACTACTGGCCACTGTACAAATACTTCCCCCTAAAAATGTACTCACCATACTGCAACTGCAGGTTAGTGGCAAAGCCCAACTTACCCAAAGAAATTTTAAAAACAACCCCACTCAATTTGGTAGGGAAAGGCTGACATCGTGACTAACTAAAACAACTATGGGGGGGAGATGAGGCTTAATGGCGCGTCGACAGCTTAGTCATTAGCGCCAACCTCAGTCACAGTGCAGTGGTCCGGGTTGCCACTGCACCACACATTACAGAGATACTATTCAAACCCCTAATCTAAATCTTGTCATACATCTGTACCTCCTGCAAAAATTGAAAAACACAGGATAGGAGGACAGACTTATCGCCCAATTGACGCACAATGTCATGCGGAAGATGGAAACGACGACGAAAACCATCAAGATGGCAACAATCAACAAGGAAGTGCCGGACCGTAAGTGGCTGCCGACACCAATAACATTCAGGAGGGTCAACCCCCCGCAAAAGGAATCAGTGAGTAAGTCGAGTGTGACCAATGCGCAAACGGGCCAACACCACCTCCTCACGGCGACTGCGGCGACACGCCGAGTGCCATTCCTCAACAGTGCTTTTAATAGCTCGTAATTTATTGCCGTCCTGTCCATCCCACGAGGCTTGCCAAAAAGCGTGTAACCTCAGACGCAGAGTTGGAAAAGCGTCCGAGGGAACAAGGCTGAGATCCCTTCCGAGAGGGCCAGAAAGGTCCCCTTTTGCTGCAGAATCCGCTTGCTCATTTCCACCTATCCCAACATGGCCCGGGATCCAGCAGAAAAGCACGGTTTTCCGCTGGCCAGGCAAGCGGGAAAGCAAAGCTTGGACACGTTGTGTCAAGGGGTTCCGAGGATTGTAATTCGCCAAGGACTCCAGGGCACTCATGGAATCGCTAAAGATAATGAAATGCGTGCCCTGATGGCCAAGGATCCATTCCACCGCCAAACCGAGAGCCAAAAGCTCTGCAGAAAACACAGAATAGCCTCATGGAAGGCGATGGGCAACCGTCACTCCCTTACAAACACAAGCACAAGCCACGCCAGCGTCTGACTTCGACCCATCAGTAAACAGCCGCTGATAACCGGCGTACTGAGAACACAGCCGCCGGAACTCCTGTAAGTACCTTGCTGGTAGAGTGGAACCCTTCGGGAGGGACGCCAGAGCGAAAATGAAAATGCCGCTTGGGACAAGCCAAGGGGCCACTGGCATGCCCCCAAGCCTCAAGACGCTGGGCATTTCAAAGGCAACTCCTGACAGGACTGCTGGAGCCTATCGCGGAAATCACCCTTACCCACCCTGCGTCTACCGACTCGCAAGTCTGGCCCAAAAACCATGGACCAAGCAGGACTGGATTCCACAGCACGTAAACGCACAGCATACTGAATGGCCAGCTTCCGCCGACGAATGGCCAAAGGTGGCTCCGAGGCCTCAGCATAGAGGCTGATCACTGGAGAAGTTCGAAATGCCCCAGTCGCCACACGCAGGCCACTGTGATGCACAGTGTTCAACACCTGGAGAGTCGAGTCACTAGCCAAACCATACACCATGCACGCATAATCAAGTTTGCTGCGGACAAGGGCTCTGTAGAGGCGCAACATGGCAGTGCGAGCGGCACCCCATGAAGTGCCTGACAGAACCCGCAAGATGTTAACTGCCCGCAAAGACTTGTCTTTAAGTTGGCGCAAGTGTGGAAGCCAAGATAACCTGGAATCGAACACCAGACAAAACTATGGAGGCCATGTTACAAATGCACGGACGATAAGTAGCGACACCTAAAACCAAAATGAAAACGAAGACAATTTAATTCTTTAACAACCATCACGTCCTACAAATCAGTATGCCATTTAAAACGGACAATCACGCCAAACTAAACAATTAACTGTAACTTTACAGCACTTTGCAAACAATTTCGCAAGGTTAAGGTCTGCTAAATAGAGTGTGATATCATGGTCGGCAGCCATGACAGTACCCCCTTCTCTACAATTTAAGTTAATTATTATAATATTAACTCCACCGTCCCTCGCTGCTGCTGAATTCAAATTTTTTGGCACCAAACGGCCAGGGACAAAAACAAACACACAGCTACTGGACGCTAACAGACACTCAACTATTAGCCTAAGTTAGTGGAGTCGAGATGCAACCGGGTTAGTCAGCTCGGGCTAGTTTTGGCTAGCTCCGGTACGTCAAATGGCACAAGGTAACCTAACTAGCTGGGGCCACCGGAAGAATGGCCCCGGGGCCGCTCGAGTGGCACCGGCTAACCTAACCTGTCCAGTTCTAACTGGGAGCCGCGCCGGCTTGCTTCTGGCTCTCAGCGGTGCTAACGCATTGTTACGGTTTCCAATTAACGGCGGGCATAACAAAGTAAAAACAACGCCCAACGATGAGTTAAGTAAATGGGCTAACCTCCTTTTCTCTTTTTCGTAGGTAGGCCGAGTAATCTCGCCCAGTGCCGGCATGGCAGGGAGCCCGTCTTCGGTCGTAATGGACGCGAGGGATTATGGTTCACCGCAACTCGTTAAAAAATATCTGTGCAACTACAGGGGCTGCCAACTAACGGTGGTACGCCTGGATAAGCACTTGTGCAGATCTCATCGCCTGAGACTCGGGTCAGCTGCGTACAAGGCTGCAGCAAATAGTAGCACTACAGCGGAAGTGTTGGAGACACCGGCGACGGCAAAAGTAGTAGACCTCGCCGACTTCCAGGTTGGGGAACTGCCAGTGCAGCCACCACACGAGGTGACAGGGCCAGAGTCTGCCCTGCAAGAGCCACCGTGCTGTCAGATTGACGTAGCAAAGATGGAACATGATTTCCGCTGGTGGTTGGCAACTTTAGTGGGGGGTTTGAAAGAGGACGGTGCGGCCAGGAAGCATGTACGTGTCAGGCTTTTGTCCTGCTTCGGAAAGCGGAGAGAAAGTTTATAAACTGCCGCCAAACGTTTTGGCCCTGCGAGCATGCAGTACTCTGCCAGAAGACATTTCGACAGGCTATTGAGAACTTGCGTCTCAAGGACGGCAAAAAACGACCGCCCAGCACGCTATGCAGTTACTTACGCAGCATAAAGCTTTACATTGGCTTTCTGAATGAGGCACATGGAGAAGTCGCGTCCTACGATGCCGCAATACAGTCGGTGGATGTCATAACTCACGCCCTCCAGAGGTTGAAAGCGGTCAGGAGGGTACAGCTGGAGTCGCAGGAACGGAAGGAACTTGTCACGCTCGAGGATGCCAGACAGTTCCTCTGCAGCAATGCCTACAGGCAAGCCACGCTGTGGCTGCGAGACCCCGCGACCAGATTCAATCAGAGATAGTCGGCCGAAATCACAAATGCCCTGAACACCGAGATCCTTCTGCAGTGCCCCCAGAGATCCGGCGCTCTCTCCGCAATGACGCTTGGCGACATAAAGAGGGCAAAGTGCGTTCGTCACGAGGCGGTGAGGCAGACTTACATAGGGTCCGTTTATCACCATAAGACTGCGCACTGTTTTGGCCCGGGAGAAATGCCCTTGACCGCGCAGCTCTACGACAGTCTGTGCGCGTACGTTGAAAGAGTCAGGCCGGGGAAGCAGTCGGACGATGACTGCGTTTTCGTAACAAGTCGCTCCACTCCCCTAGACACGGCTGCCTTTTCTGAAGGGGTCAATTCTGCATGGCAAAAAGCTGACTGCCGCCAAGGTCACGTTACAGCAACTCTCATCAGGAAGTCTGTCGCCACTGCTTGCGAGAAGAAGCGTCCAGCGCTCACAGCCGCCGTTGCAAGATTGATGACCCACTCTCTGCCAACACGCAACACGTACTACACGCAGCCCGCAAGTCTTGAGCGAGTCACGTCCTTGGGACAGTCCATTCGACGGTTGATGGGTTCCGACGCCACGTCGATGGAACGGAGTGGTTGCGACGACGGCCAGGAACTTTTTGCGGATGACGCAATGCTCACCTGCTCCCCTCGCCAGGATAACTCGCAGACGGGCTCCCTCCTGCCAAAGACACAGCCAACAACTTGAGTACCAATTCTTCGCGCGCCGAAAAAATGGGCCAAGACAAATTCGAGATGACCGACTTGTTCCCCGATTCGGACAGCAGTCAGATCTACAGTCCAGCTCACGGGAGACACATTCTCAGCCAAGAGGAGAGAAGCATCATCAGGGAAGCGTATTCAGACCATCTGAAGCAGGGTACAATTGGTATGTATGTCATCAAGGAGGTAGCACGGGATTCCGAGGATGTGCAGAGGATCGTGAAGAGACATGGGCTCAGTACTCTTTACGAGGCCCTACGTTGCATGAGACGTCAATGCCATCAGCTCGTCGATGGCGTAAACCGAACAGCCGTCAAGCAAACGCAGCAGAGGTTGACAGCAACTTGTGTTACAGCCCAGGCTACGTGTTTCTCAAGTTTCCTCTTGTTGCACTGACTAAAATTTACGAGACGTTTGGCAGTGCCGAACAGTGGTGTTTCCTGTAGCATAGCGTGTGTACCACTGATGTTGGTTGCTACTTAATTTGACAACTATGTGGGAAAAAAAATCTGGCCGAGTTAAAAATTGTAATAAGCAAGGTCTCGTCGAGAGCATTAATTGGTTGTTTTAGAGTGTCAGAAACATTTATTGTCATTGCTTCGTATTAATTACGACTGTGTCTCACCATTCCCAATGCAACCATCTAGCTTTCCTACTATTAAACTCGCCAATAAATCTGAGCATTCCTCCAATTAATTACAGTCAATCCAGTTTAAAATAAAGGCCTTTTCACTTTATTAACTGAGTAAAACTCAAAGTGCACCTTCTTTACCAAGGCCTCTTTCCTTAGCACAGCTCACAGATCTCAAGTTAGAGGTGGTCACGCTGGTCAGGAGTGGAGATGTCACGGTCTGAAGGTTGCCATGCCGGGCAGTTGGTAGTGGTTCGTATTTTACTAGTTTTGCTTTGAAATTTTAACTTTAGGACCCTCATTCTAAATTTAAAGTTTAAACTTAAATTAACTTGAGGGTTGAGAAAAAATACTTGATTGCAACCAATAAGCTTCTAGCTTGAAGAAACTTATGGCTAGCAAGCCATTGGCATTTCTGGCCCCCTGCCTACCATAACATAATATATACAACTTCTTTCTTGTTTATATTAAAACTTTAATGTAATCACAAGCTCAGTTAGTTTTGTGGAAGCAGAGACTTCAAGGGGGGGGGGGGGGGATTGAGGCTTAATGGCGCGTCGACAACTTGAAGGGTCGATAACAGATCCTAAGGTAATCGTTTGACGGGAGGTTTGATTTAGTGTGGATACCTAAAAACATAACTTCAGACTAATTGTAACTTAGCGGTTGCGGTTTCATTTAGAGAGTTTTCAGGACTGATAACTTAAAGGTACTTTTTCTATTTTGAAAATTTAATTGTGAACTTAAGCCAAGTTCTATTTACCGAATTTCTAATGTAAATTCATCGGGTGCTTTCTTTGAAGAGCCTTTCCTTTAAAACTAGTGAACCTAATGTAAAGTTTGCTGTTTATAATAAGACCAAGAGTTTTAAACTACAGAGAGGTTTTCTAGTTGGATTAATTGCTCGAGTTATAATAATATGTAGCCCATTTTTATTCTTAAACTCCCGTTAGCTTTTAACATTATCCACCAGTGGTGGCAGCTTTTAAACCCAGATAGTTATTACTGGATAGGCCTATAGCAAGGACATCGACGCTTCATTCCCCATGCCGGGACTATAGCCATGTGCTTATTCACGAAAAAGTCGTAGTAAACAGTAAAGAGCAATTTCTAATAGCCTATGTCAACTAAACATGACGGGGATGTTGCAAACACCTCAGCCATCGTAGCATCCGCCATTACAATTTGGTGGCAGCGGTGGGATGAACAAGTGCTGTTCCTACAAGCGTTTCCTACCCTGCCACGCTACAATGCCAAATTTGTAAGTTGAAGAACCTTTCAACCAGACGTCTGTGGCTAAGTCAAAACAGTCACGAAGCTGATGACAGCACTGCCGTAAACATCAGTGCAGACAACCGCCCCAGCAACCAAAAATTGATTCTGGAGCCAGGAAGCAAGAAAAACAGCTTCAACAACTTGGATCTCCACCAGCTGTGAGATGTCCCCAGTAAACCAGTTCCTGTGAGGAGAAGCCACCCATCGTTTTAACAGAAGGCATGAATTGCCATTTGACGTTAATGCTTGGGTGCACAGCCTTATTATTCCTGAGAAATTACACCAACACGTCCTTGAGGAGCTTCATCTAGGTAGTATTGCATGGTAAATCAGTACTCACGGTATCAGTATCGTTCTTTTTTTTAGCACCATAGTATTACCGTAGCAGCAGTGTTACCGTGATTATGGAGCCGATGACCATTCACTAATCAGTTTTGCCCTCTTTTTTGTTTTTAAATGGCGGCAATTCTTTTAACTAAATTCACACACGGAAGTGCAAAATTTCGCATGAGCGAGTGAAATTCGATCCCACTGCTAGGCAGACGAAGTGCCCACATTGCAGAAGGGGAGAGGTAGGAGAGGGAGCAACTCTTCAGTAAACAAGCATGTCCGAGCATGTTTGTTTTGTTAACGTCATGGCGTCCAATCAACTAGAAAGCGAAGTCCAGTCCGCTATTACTAGAAAATTAAATGCAAAGAGCTCTATTTCGAACTATTTTGGTTTTGAATGCGATAAAAATAAACATCCCATTGACAACGGAAGACCAAACTGTCGAAAATGCTTACGAGAAGTGATTGCTACCAGCAGAAATACCAGCAACATGATGAAACATCTAGGCGATTACCATTCGAAAGAATATCAAGAGTTCAACTCATTAAAAGGAAAGACGGTTCAGGTTAGTAGCTATGCCTCACTCAGTTTAGGCCACTAAAAGTTAATTACGTGGTTCTCAGCAGCGCACGTACTGTTTTTTTTCATAGCGCATGGAATGTTTTTTATGACATTGGCTAAAAAAAAAAATTTCAATCACGTATCAGCACTTTCACCAAACACTTCATGGAGCCGATGGCCCATACCAGCTCTTAGCTTCAATCACTTGATCGCCTCGAAACTAATGTAAGGGTCGTTCAGAGGCATGACACAACTAAAAACTTGGCTCTGAAGATTGACTTCATCTGAAAATAAAATAGTTGTGATGCAAGTGACTTACATTGGAGGCATAGGTGCAGAACATTGAACATCCTTGGTGGAGGGATATGGCGGTTGAGGTGGGGGTAAATACAGTGTAAGGGGGTTTTCGAGGTGTTCCCTGTGCACCGAGAACCGTAATACACGATGCACTCCCCTATCGTTCCCGAGTTTTTGAGAGGATAAGGTTGACGGTTGTAAGCGAACTCCTGAGCAGCGCCTTCCAAGCTCGCCCGACCTTCGAATTTGTCATGACAGCCAGTGATTGAACTTGTCTCCTAGTCTGGATTCTGTCTCAGTTCGAATAACGCGAGTCCAGCCAAAAATGGTGGGAAATTATTATGAAGTAGCGTAGTTTAAGCTTACACTAACAATATACAACGATCCTCCGGCCTATCTCCCGGATTCATTAAAACATTTCACTCAACTCGTGGGTCCATAGGGACTCGCAACCAACGCTCTGACTACCCACGAGAGGGGAGACCACCGTCAGGTACTAGGTCTATCTTTAGCCATAACACCTAATCCGAACTCAGGGGCCCAATGATCTCTGACATTTTTCATAAGGTTTCAGTTCATAAACAAACTATAACTTGTGCCTACTCTTTCATTTCTCTTTGTTCATGTTATTAGGTCTTGCTTCTTTATTTCGCAAGACTTGTTTCTTGACTTGTTTGCAAGACTTGTTTCTTCATATTGTGCAATTCGCTTGCGGAAACTGATGACTAATGTTATAATAAATAAATAAATTTGTTCCGGTGGTCGGTTAGTGGCACCTGGCATTTGTTGGCATATTGTGGTTTGTTGTCACGTCTATACAAATATTTAAGAGTGGTATGTTTTATTAAATTGTGAGGTACTTACTGGTGGATTAGGACTTGCACGTTTAGCCATGTTGTTTGAAAAAAAAAAACAAGTTTACCCCATACGTTAATTTCTTACAAGATGTAATACCAACATCACATCACACATATAACGACATATACAAACACTAGTTTACTGACAGTTACTACTAAAAAAAAAACAGAAAAGGGAGTTTTTTCCTGGTTTTGAATGAATATTTCGGCTGGTTGCCCTTCCAACTGTACAGAAAAAAATATGAATTCGTTTGAATATTGTTAGCACACAAAGCTTTAGTCCCAAGTGTTTTACTGGTCCAAAACTTTGTGCCTGAAGTATACAGACACACTAAACACAATCCAGAAGCATTCTGATAATAAGCGCAAAAAAAGGAGTATTAGAAAATGCTCACAGACATTTTTTAAGTAGTTGTGTGAAACCAGTCAGAGATGAGAAAAGGACTGTTTGGTGCATGAAACGGTTATTATAATTGAACATGTGGCCGTTTGCCACTGCTCTTTACTCGCATTTTAAAACCTGGTTTTAAAACCTAAACTAAGGAGTGGCTCGAAGGCTTACTGATGAGGGTAAAAAACTCAGCCTTTTACCGACATAAAAGAGACCACGAAATATTGCCGGTGCCAACAAGGAGAATGTTGCACAATTATTTCAAAGGCATAAATGCAGTGTTATGCCATGCAATTGAATAAGAAATGTCGAAAATAGATCAGCATGGGTCAAACTGTTGAAAGAGGGAAGTGACTTGATGAGGTGTCTTTTGTAGTATAGCATTTTTTTTTCGGTATATGTTAAGTTGTACAAACTTAAATACACTAATTAGTCAAGACTACCCAGACCAAAGGATTTTACTTCCCGAAGAAAAGTTGGTTTGAGTCTCAAGACAAGCGAAAACTGGGGTTTCTAACTCAAGTTTATGTGAAGCCACTGTACTTTACCTGGCAGTGGCAGCTGATTTTAGTCTGCACCAGATTACGAATGAAGGTTACAAAATGCAGCTCGTGAAGTGTTTGAAGAAGCGGTTGTGATGGGTTGCTCGTTTCATTACGCCCAGGTAAGCATTCGAAAATCCATCTGAAGAACAAGGCCAGTGATACGATACCATTCCCTGGGTCTGGTATAAACTGGGTCTTAAGGCCCCCTTTTTGGCTATAGGGTTGCGGGGGACAATCACTAGCTGCACAGCGGACCCCACAATATAAACCAAGAGGGCCTGCAGCCAGCCCTGTTTAAGAATATTACTTTTTTTTCTCCTTTCAGAATACGCGATCACTCACGTAACTCATTTTCTTTCTAGGCACTTTGGAAAAAAGCTGTTAAACTTGTGTTGCAACAGGCGTCAGACAGAAAAACTCGGTTAGGAATACGACACGTTTTATAGTTATACCATTACTACCACACACCAGGTTTCCCGAAGCCCTAGAATACCTTGGTAAAAACTTATGACTCCTGCTCAATTTCACAGAGAGTTGAGGCTTTTCCACACGTGTGTAACTCAACAAGCCCAGTGTCCACAAGACAAGACAGTGTTCACAAGCCCAGAAACTGTATCAGCTTATACGGTTGCAAAAAAAAAAAAAAAAGGGGGGGGGGGGTAGAGGTGTTTCACAGGGCATTCTTGACGAGAGTTGGACCAGTCCATGACAACATCCCTTTCTTGGTAATATGTGATGTATTCCAACTAATACGTCTACTTCATACGTGAATGAACTAGTTCCTAGTTGAAGAACACCCTTTGGTGTTGAAAAGGATTGTTTTTAGTTAAGTGTAAATTTTAAAAGTAACTTTTTCTTGTAGTTTGATAGAATTATTATTATTGTGCATATCATGCGTACCCAAATTTGTGAAAGCCCCTTTTTTTCCTTACTTTTTGTCCGTGTCTATTCCTTGAAAACATTAAAACTAAATATTGAGGCAACCGCCTTTGTTCATTTCATTAGTTCTGTTCCAAGATGTATTCGATTCATTACACAGGTATGCCCAGAAAAAACTTTTCCAGCCTGGGGGGGGAGGGAGTATGAAAATTGTTTCATTCATTTCTCGCAATGCGGTGTTTCCCTGGAGGTTTTTTTTTCGGTTGCTTGTAGCCGCCAGCGTCATAACCCGATTGCGCCTCTTCGGGCGCATCCCTCTCTCTACAAAAGCGCGAAAAGCAGCCATAATTTTTCCTCTCGATATTGTCAGGCGGCGACTCAGGAGGGGACGTATGGTGGGTGCGGTTGTGTACGTTTTCCTAGGCAAAAGAAACAATTTTCAGCCGACCCCACCCCCAAGCCGGCAAAACTTTGTTTCTTACTTCCGCTGGTACCTGTGAACTTTTTGCATTCACAGACAGACTTCGTCAAAGTTAGCTGGCATCCCCCGAAAAGTAAAAAAAACTTCACACTTTTATTCAGAAAACACAAAAAAAAAACCAGTTGAATTTGGGTCTCTTTCATAAAATGTGGTGGCCCTGAAAAGGACCATTTGTTTAATGATGAGGGTCTTGCTTCCGTGTTGGTGATGGACTTGCTTCTGTTTCTGAGTGCTTAATGCTTAAGGGGGGTTGACGACACATCTAGCCGTTATGATGGGGCCCAGACGATGTAGTCCGTTGGCTTACTTCGTCATCTGTCTAAAGTAGTGGGATGTGAAGTTGTGAAATGCCTATGACGTGGAGTGGAGATTGCCCTCAATTGCCGTCACTCGGATGTTGTTGTCAGCGCAACTGATGTTTCGATCTTCGTACGCAGTTAGGATGACATCTTTGATCTAGTGCACAATAGTGCCTGCTGAAGTTTCACCAAAGCCTCTGGTGAAGGGTATGGAGAATTGATTTCTGCCCATGCGACTTTCATTGTTGTCATTGATGTAGTAGCGAAGAGCCCGTACTGGACAGAGTAGACATTCAGGTTCGTCACCCATGATTGGTTTGGTTGGTTCACAAGGCCTTCGAGTCTTGGCTCAAAAATCGGCTGTTGGGGTAAGGGATACCTAAGAGTTATCCGGAGCGAAGATGCAAAAAGGCAGGGGTCTGCAGACAAGGCTTGTACTTCACTCCATCTCAGGCTTGCTATTAATGTTACGAAGAATACCGTCTTGCGGGTGAGGATGTTAAGGGAATGCTTTTGTATTGGTTCAAACGGCTCCTTCATAAGTGCTTGCAAGACAATGGAGAGGTCCCAAACCGGGAAGGTTTGGTGGGTTGGTGGCCATTCAGTTTCAAAGGTGGTAGCCCAATTAGTGACTTCTACTCTGTGTAATAACATTTTTATTATGCATATTAATAGGGCATTTATTGTCTTTAAGCTTTGCCACATACTTGCAATCTTGGCTTACAGAAGGTTGAAAAAGTAGTAAATGATGGAATATTTTTCAACTTTGTCATTAAAAGTTTTAATTAGTTATTGAGGTGCTTAAGAGGTTACATAATGATTAGGCTAGATCACTAATTCAGTTTAGATTAACTGCAATCCAGCTATAAAGGGGTTACGAAGAGGGACATGAATGCTTAAGGACTTGTGTGTCCCTGTAACAGGCTGAATTTTGTCATGCTTCTTCCTTAAATATGTGAAACTTCCTGAAACATAATGGCTCTTCCACTGCTTCCATCTAATAAAATGCTAGAAGGCTTCCAAAGCACCCGACTGCTGGCAACTGGTGACTTACAAACAACATTAAATGGCTTGATGGAATATGTGCAGACACAGTGGATGAGTAATGAAACGCCTCAGCAACTGCCCAAGAACCAACAATTCAGCAGATTCGTTCAACAAACTGCTCAAGAGCAATCTTGGGACACGCCCTGGAGCTTGGAATTTTTTAGTTAAATATGAAAGTAAAGCGCGGCTGGGGTGGGTGTTAGCACTCAACAAACTAGTTAACGAGTAAGTGTACTGTTATTTTTTTTAATCAAAACTCATAATAGCGGACCCTCTACCAATTAGATTGAAACCATATTATATTGCAGATCGCCTTAAGAAAGTTGATCAGCTTGAACACCGCCGGATAAGAAAAGGCCACCAAATTACACGATCTCGAATTTACCGCAAGACAGGAAAATCTGTCGAGCAACTGAAAGACTAGATCAAGACCTAATAACAATTCCCCAGTTTTTAAGCTCTGTTGGGTGTATCTCCCAGAACGTAATTAGTGGAAAAGACTCTGCTGGTGAAACTGGCATACGAACCAAATCAAGTAGCTGTATGTATTTGTATTAACTAAGCAATATAACTCGGTTATAAAATTGGTTACATTGTCAACACAAATTTGTTGAACCAAAGTTAGAAAAACGAAGCATAAAATCCAAAATTTTCACTGCAGTGTACTGCCATTTTCCTCCTTATGTTCGTTAGAATAAGAATGTATTTAGCCTATTTGTTAGATTTCTCCAAAGGCTGCAAAGTTATCGACTGCTCACCTAGGAGTGTCCTGCACATTTTTGCTATTTCCTGCATTTTTACTCATTACTGTTCGAACCTGTGCCTTTGTAATATTGAACTTGTTCATGACAAACGTTTGCACATCTTCAACCTTTCTTTGGTCAAGTACCCCTTTGTTTGTTGGTTTCTTCTTGTTAATACCTTTAAGGAGGCTTGTAGCCAATTTGTTCCCAAATACCACCGTCATCAGACTTGCAGTACTTGGAGTATTCGGACGATCTGCAAGAGTTAACCAAGCACTGCTCTACACGTGTATGTGGCCCAATCGTTATATACTATTTCCCAATTTTGTCAGCCAATGGCCCAGATTTTGCTTCTGTTAATTTGTCTTTCAGCTGTTTGCGTTTGGCTCTTTCTCAACTTTTCTTTCAGCTTTTCAAGTGGAATCTCCAATTAGGTAAGCGTTTCACCCAGTTTGTTACACAAAGTAGCTTTATCCTCTTCCAGCTGTCTCCTAAACTTATAACAGAAAGAGCACTTAGCTTTATCTTGTTGAAGGATAATAGCTCTTAGAAAATCTTTCAATAGTTCACTTAGTTGAGATGTGGTGATGGTATTAGCATTATTCTTCTTTGGAGCTGGTGGCAAATTTTCGTCACTGTAAAACAAAGATAAAATAAAAATTGTATAAAAATTGCAAAGCCTAAAATATAGTTTGCACATTTACAAATACAATATAAATTATATTGAGGCTAAAAACATACATACGCAATATGCAACACAATTGTGTGGGTGGTATAGTGGGAGGGGATTTGCTTAGAACGACCAACATAAGGAAAATATGTTTAAAGGGGATCAGAATAGTTTTGTTGGTTTAAAATGCTGCATAGCAATATTAAAACTACCGTAATGAAAAACCGGTAAACTGTGTTTACTGTTCTGTGTTAAAGTCATGTTAAAAGCCACTCACGAACCAATATAACCACCGCATCATGTATGGAATGCCAGCATTTTAATTTGCTTCATCAGCTCCTGCACCACGGATCATTACGATGCATTTCAATTCTGCCTTCTCTGCCAGTTGAGTTTTTTTTTGCAAGTTTGGCACCTCACAAATTCCTGAGTACCTTCTGATGAAGGCAGACGTTTAATTAATCCACCGAAAACTAGTGGACATGTGAGGTTCAATTATTTTGTATTGTAGGCTTTCTTTTTCTTCTTTTAATAAATATGAAAAGCAGGCTATCACTTTCTAAAATAAACTGGTCAACTCAGCTTAAGAAGAAGTCACTAAAAAAAACTATCCGTTAATTCTTGACAACACAAACTTGACCTTCACCAAAAGAAAGCTCTCTTCGAGACAGTTTGGAATGTTCGAAAGTAAAAAACGGGGGAAATGAGTATCCCCGTTACCAAAGTTCAGTAATTGTGACTGTCACTTTTTCTTTTGTCTGGGGTCAAGGAAAAAGCTGTGCCTTTTTTGGTCACATACTGGGATAAATTTAAGGCCAAAATAACTGTAGTCTTCTCGGCCTATTTTAAGTCACAAACTGGGGTTAATTTGGGACAAATCAGCATTAGGCCCTTGATTGGTCACAACCCGGGGTCTAAAACGGGTCAATTCAAAGAATCTGCTGAACTGTGGATTTTTGTTGGTCACGAATTGGGGCCAAAGATTACGTCACAAAGCCCTGAATAAGTCCCGTATGGGGGTCTAGTTGGGACCAACTGTGGGGTCTACTGTAGACCCCACAAAGATCCCAATTTGACCCCTCTCGTGACCAAATGTTTCTGTAAGGGGATACCTTGTGGAAGTTGAAAATGACGCTCAGGTGAGAAGGCTTTTAACAGCGAGTTAACTGGGATCGTGCCCAGTGCATATCGAGCTACATCGTACATTAAACAGCAGTAAAGGAGTCGTGACATGCTTTGATTTGAGACACCTCAGTGTTGATGTCTTCCTGGACAAACTCAAGTCACAAGGCGTTACGATTAAGTTTGATTAACACAGAAAGGCGAGAATGGTGCCCAACCAACTGACACCTTTTTCGTGACCTTTGATGCTCCGGTTGCACCGCAGCACATACTGCAGGATACCTGCGGTTGAAGGTCAGATGTCACGTCCCGAATCCACTGCGGAGTTACCGCTGTCAACACTTAGGCCATACCAGCGACTCGTGTAAGAGAGTAAGCCTACCTGTGCTCAGGCAACCCATGAAGGCGCTGACTATGCTGGCCCAGAGCAGTGCATCAACTGCCTTGCGGTGGTCAGCACCGAGCCTCTTCACAGGACTGCCGTGTTTATGTAGAGTAACGTTGAGTGCAGGAACTAAAGGTGAAGGACAGGCATGTCCACTCGGAGGCCCGGAAGAAAACCAAACTATCGGCACCGGCGATGACGCGACCTTTTGCGCAGGTGTGCAGTGCGCCAATGCCTGGCCCAGTTAGCGAGTGTGCTGATTTGGCAGATTTGCGCGCTGAGCTCAGGTCTTTGACGAAGACGGTAGGCAAGCTTCTTACTTTGTTGACCCAGCAACATCCATCTTTGCAGGGTCTTTTGGATCCTTCGAACTCACGAGTTGTTGCCCAGCCTGCAATTGCTCCTGGCCCGTTTCCTGCTGCTGCAACTGTTATCAAGCAGATTAAGGCATCACTTAAACCTCCGTCAGTCTGGAGTGTACCACAGAAAACGTTGAAGAAGAAGGCTCCAGCTGGTACAGCCTCAACACCGCCCGTGAGGGAGTAGCCACCAGGAGAAAAGGTGGTACGGTTGTTAAACAACCAGCTAACTGAGGGGAACATTGAATCCCCCCTCACAACTTGATCCTCCTTTGCCCATGCAGCAAGTAGAGATTTCTTGTTTCAATTCTCCGGAGCTTTTCCTCCTTCCGAGGACAACTTCCTTGTGGACTTCACTCCAACTTTTGTTTCAGGTGAGGAGTCAGATGTTTTCGGACTGCCCGGAAGAAAGGTTAAGGGTGCGTTTATAATATGGATTCCGGTACGTGAAACTAGAGTTTTTCCCATGCTCCACGCTGATGCACGACCATTTATAATTAAAAACAGAGGGGAAAACGCGCGTGTTGTGGCAGTTCCAAGAGCCGAGTGAAGCGTTCGAGCGTTGCTGAGTTGCATGCTGGGTAGACTGTCCAGGCATCCTGGTATACAAAATGGCGGAGGTCAACCGATGCAGCGGTTCGGTCGCCCGTACCAAAAAAAAACAGCTTAAAGAAAAGAAAAAGAGCTGCAAGCCAGGAAAACAATCGAGTTAAAAGAAAGATTGATAACTGAAGTGCAGCGGCGTCCGCCCATGTGGGACAGATCATCGGAAATGTACCGCTGTTGACGATTCTTGGGTGGCGAGCATGGCGCAAGATAGTAAGTAAACATTCTGTTCATTGTTTTCTTTGGTTAACAATATTTCCACTTCGTTAAGTCGCTGATTGTCCATTTGTGGTTTCAAAAGAGCAGTGCAAAAAAACCTGTAAATTGTTGGTAGATCATTTCCGTAATTTGCTGGCCATGCTGCTAAGTACGCCGAGAGGAAGTGGGATTTAATATGTCCCGACCGTTCACTGGCCTTTTTTTCATCAATGATATTTATGAGGAAGGTCCTAGAAAAAAGGAGGAAAAAAGGAGGTACAATCGCCTTGTGTTTATACAGTTTTAATATCCTAATTTTCTCACTGCACTTGTTACAGCACTGAACTTTTATTTTTTGACATCATGAGGTGAATGTAGCCCAGTTTTTTTCCCTAATGTCCCAATAAATATAGTCTATAGTGCCATGTAATATGTTTAAAGGATTACAAACAGTGTATCCACCATGGATTTTTATTACATTGAGTTAACAAATTTTTTAATGTAAATTGGATTTATTGTAAATTAAATTAAATTTTTTCAATTGATATTTTTAGTGTTCTGCTAACCTAGGCTAGTGAAAATTGCAGCACCTGACAGTAATTTCATCTTGAACAAAATTATAAGCTGATTTTGTTCACGTATTAATTTTTCCTTTTTTCTATTAGTACCTCTTCAAATGTTGGGCAGCTCTCGGCTACGGTGCCAACAAATTCTACATTACTGGATTTAGGTGACACTATTGTCGAATATTACGTAAGTTTGATTAGGGGAAGTATGGAATTTATCGAATTCGTCAGACCTGACTAATAATAAAAAATATATATGGTTATGTGAATGGAATACCCTCCCTCTATGTTTTGTGCATAAATTGTTTAATAGATCAAAATTAAAAGCAACCTTAAAGTGAGGAAGAAGTTTCAAGCAAGGGCCGACTAAGGTTGAAATTGTGTGTCTTGCATCCAGACTCCATGCCAGTTCTCGCTCATGCAGGAAAATTAATGTCTCTTAGGTAAAAATGTTAAATCAATAAGCTGGGAACAGTTGCTTTATCTACAGCTTCTATCCCAAACGAAGGTGGTGACGAGCGATGAAATACAAAGCCAGTTTACACGGATCAAGTTCATAACCTCATGGTGACTATTGAGCATTTCAGAGGTAGCAGATTGCAGTAAAATATGCCTCTGCATAAAAAAAATCAACAACTACTGATATTTGCTTTATTTAAGACTGATAGCTATCCAATACAACTAGTAATAGGCCTACTAGCACAAAGCTTTCCCACGCACAAAAAAATGTTGCTTTTAACCAAATCTTGTGGTACGTACACTGCACCAAATGCTCAATTGCATTCACCACCTCCAATGTTTCCACAACCTGGCACAGTTCAGGCTGACAGTTAGCTGCATTATTTACTTCAGCTATATTAGAAATACTCTTTTCATTCCTTGCGGTCATCTGTGATGTTGCTGGGGTTGTTCAGTCGAAATTATGAACGGGTGGCATTTAAACGAATTTTGTGAGAGGGGGATGACCCAACATGTCCTGTATGCAGACCATGTATACTAGATTGTAGCACTGTTTATCTGTAAATGTAATGCTGTTGAAATATTTATTTATGTTGAAAGGGTGAGCAGTAGGATGCTTTGTTGTTTAAAAAAATGAGTGGTGATTATGGGTCGACTCCATAAAATTCATCCTTGGCATACGAATTTAAAAAAAAACGCAATATTTCTGGCCGGAAAAATTATTTATGTATTTATATGTTTATTTGAATATTGTTTCAACGCTGGTTTCGAGTGAACATCAGCGACAAAGCGATGACAGGAAAACTTAGTTGTGCCCAGCTAGACATTGTTCCGGAGTTTCATAACATGATCCTGAACAGTGCAAGTGAAACTGGACTAGGTATATACTAAATTAGTATTTGACCGCTAATCTACATGATTTGATTTACAATGACTTGTTATCTGATGCTATTTCTAAGCTTGTTTTGTGTCAATACAGGGAAAAAATAGGTACAGTGGCATCACTTATTCAATTTGAAGAGCACTGATAGCAGTTCAGTAGAACACTATGTTCGTGCAGCACAGAACAAAGTCGTTCCTTTACACTTTCTTAATCAGGAAAACGTTCAGTAGAAATGCTGAATGGGTGCCCACAACACTGGGCCTTCAAAATTAGATTTTACAAAACTACTCAGCTGGCATTGTGAGAATGCTGCCGCACAGCCTGGCCTTTTGATCACCTTCGTATCCGGTTCTCCCGCTCGCACAGACACGCATGCCATCTATGAGCACCCACTTTCAATCCAATGATTGATCCAAATATTAGCCACTCTTTACAGACACCATCATACACTCTCCAGTACGAGCCATTACAATAAATTTTGAAAAAATCCTAGTATGATGGATATAAACAGGACAGAAAGCCAAATAGGCTCGAAAAAGTGATAAATAAATACAGATGCAAACCTATGTAAAATTTAATTTATTAGTAATTTATTTATTTACTGGTATGATGGGGGGGGGGGGAATTGAGGCTTAATGGCGCGTCGACAACTTGGTCATTAGCGCCAACCTCAGTCACAGTGCAGTGGTCCGGGTAGCCACTGCACCACACATTACAGAGATGTTATTCAAACCCCTAATCTAAATCTTGTCATACATCTGTATGTACCTCCTGCAAAAATTGAAAAACACCGGACAGGAGGACAGACTTATCGCCCAACTGACGCGCAATGTCATGCGGAAGATGGAACCGATGGCGACAATCAACAAGTAAGTGCGGACCGTAAGTGGCCGTCGACACCAAGAACATTCAGGAGGGTCAACCCCCCGCAAAAGGAAACAGTGAGTAAGTCGGGTGTGACCAATTCGCAAACGGGCCAACACAACCTCCTCACAGCGACTGCGGCGACACGCCGAGTGCCACTCTTCGACAGTGCCTTTAATGGCCTGTAACTTATTACCGTCCTGTCTGTC
>JAHWFP010156798.1:50808-65087 GCA_023313725.1 Lithobius niger
TCTGCATGGGTCCGATAACTTTGGCAGTTCCACTGAACGATGGAATGCGCAGGCATTAGGACGGGCTTAAGACAGAATCATCCTCCTCAACTCTTCCCCTGGGCGACCCGAAAACATCCGAATCCTCCCCCGAATCAAAAGCCGGAGTAAGGTCCAGAACGAACTTGTCCTCGGAAGGAGGAAAAAGCCCAGGAGAAGTGGAACAGGAAATATCTCCCTGCTCCATGGGTAAAGGAGGATCAAATTGTGGAGGGGACGCAATGGACCCCTCAGCAAGCTGGTCGTTCGACGACTGTTTCACCTTCTCTCCTGGTGGCAACGTCCTCACGGGTGGTGCTGAGGATGTACCAGCAGGAGCCTTCTTCGACACTTTCTGTGGTGCACTCCGGGCGGGAGGAGGCTTAACTACACCCTTAACCTGCCTGGGAACAGTTACAGGAACAGGAACAGGAATAGTAGCAGGCTGGGCAGATGTCGACGGCAAGGCATCAACCGGTTTCGAAGAACCCAAAAGACCCTGCAAAGATGGATGTTGCTGGGTCAACAAAGTAACAAGCATGCCTACCGTGCTCGTCAAAGACCTGAGCTCAGCGCGCAAATCCGCTAAATCAGCAGACTCACTAACTGGGCCAGGCAATGGCGCACTGCACACCTGTGCAAAAGATCTGGTTATCGGTGCTGCCGATAGTTTAGCTTTCTTCCGGGCCTCCGAGTAGGAAAGCCCGTCCTTCACCTTCAATTCCTGCACACGACGTTCCTCTAAATAAACACGGCAGTCCCGTGAAGAGGCCTGGTGCTGACCACCACAGTTGATGCACTGCTCTGGGCCAGCACAATCAGCGCCTTCATGGGCTGCCTGAGCACAGCTAACACAGGTAGGCTTACCTTTACACGAGCCGCTGGTGTGGCCGAAGCGTTAACAGCGGAAACAACGCATTGGATTCGGTACATAAGTCCTGACCTTCAGCCGCAGGTAACCAGCAGTAATGTGCTGCGGTGCAACTGGCGTATCAAAGGTCAGGAAAAAGGTGTCAGTTGTCTGGGCACCATTCTCACCTTTCCGCGTCAAACGCTTCACAGCCGTAACGCCTTGTGACTTGAGTTCGTCCAGGATGATATCATCGCTGAGACCCCTCGAATCAAAGCACGTCACGACCCCCTTGCTGCTGTTTAAGGTACATGTGGCTCTACACGCACCGGGCATAACCCCAGTGCACCCGCCTTCAAAAGCCTCTTTGCCTGAGCCCCATCCGCAACCTCAACAAGGTATCCCCCAGCACGGAGCCGAGAGACACCCTTCGGATCGGAACCACAGATCCCTTTGAGTGCTTTGTGGACAGCGAACGGACCGAGTTGTGTAACATCCTCGGCCCTCGCCTGTCACCACCAAGAACTTCGGGAATCAAACCGCCAAACATCCTCTAAGCAGCCACCCCGGGCCCGGTTTGTCTGGATGTCCCTTCACCTCTTTCGGACTAGTACTTGCGACGGGTGTTAACCTGCCCGCCATACACACCGTAAGCGCACTCGCAAACCGTAGTGTTGAGGTTGCTAGTGTTCAAGACGGACAAAAAACCCTCCGCCACGCAGACCCTTGGCACACTAGCAAACCGTGATCTTGGGTTCCCTTTCAGTCGCCTCCTACGACACGCAGGGGTACGGTGGGCTTATTCTACCCCCAGCCCACAGGGGGGGGGGGTTGAGGCTTAATGGCGCGTCGACAACTTGGTCATTAGCGCCAACCTCAGTCACAGTGCAGTGGTCTGGGTTGCCACTGCACCACACATTACAGAGATGTTATTCAAACCCCTAATCTAAATCTTGTCATACATCTGTACCTCCTGCAAAAATTGAAAAACACCGGACAGGAGGACAGACTTATCGCCCAACTGACGCGCAATGTCATGTGGAAGATGGAAACGACGACGAACACCATCAAGATGGCGACAATCAACAAGTAAGTGCCGGACCGCAAGCGGCTGCCGACACCAATAACATTCAGGAGGGTTACTCCCCGCAAAACGAAACAGTGAGTAAGTCGGGTGTGACCAATGCGCAGACAGGCCAACACAACCTCCTCTCGGCGACTGCAGCGACACGCCGAGTGCCACTCCTCGACAGTGCCTTTAATGGCTCGTAATGTCCTGTATGTCCCACAAGGTTTGCCAAAAAGCGTGTAACCTCAGACGCAGAGTTGGAAAGGCGTCTGAGGGAACAAGGCTGAGATCCCTACCGAGAGGGCCAGAAAGGGTCCCTTTCGCAGCAGAATCAGCTTGCTCATTCCCTGCTATCCCAACATGGCCCGGGATCCACAGAAAAGCACGGTTTTTCGCTGGCCAGGCAAGCGGGAAAGTAAAGCTTGAACACGTTGTGTCAAGGGGTACCGAGGATTGTAATTCGCCAAGGACTCCAGAGCACTCATGGAATCACTAAAGATAACGAAATGCGTGCCCTGAAGGTCAAGGATCCATTCCACCGCCAAACCAAGAACCAAAAGCTCTGCAGAAAACACAAAATGAGGCTTAATGGCGCGTCGACAGCGTGGTCATTAGCGCCAACCTCAGTCACAGTGCAGTGGTCCGGGTTGCCACTGCACCACACATTACAGATATCTTATTCAAACCCCTAACCTAAATCTTGTCATACATCTGTACCTCCTGCAAAAATTGAAAAACACCGGACAGGAGGACAGACTTATCGCCCAATTGACGCACAATGTCATGCGGAAGATGGAAACGACGACGAAAACAAGGAAGTGCCGGACCGTAAGTGACACCAATAATATTCAGGAGGGTCAACCCCCCGCAAAAGGAATTAGTGAGAAAGTCGAGTGTGACCAATGCGCAAACGGGCCAACACCACCTCCTCACGGCGACTGCGGCGACACGCCGAGTGCATTCCTCAACAGTGCCTTTAATAGCTCGTAATTTATTGCCGTCCTGTCCATCCCACGAGGCTTGCCAAAAAGCGTGTAACCTTAGACGCAGAGTTGGAAAAGCGTCCGAGGGAACAAGGCTGAGATCCCTTCCAAGAGGGCCAGAAAGGGACCCTTTTGCTGCAGAATCCGCTTGCTCATTTCCACCTATCCCAACATGGCCCGGGATCCAGCAGAAAAGCACGGTTTTCCGCTGGCCAGGCAAGCGGGAAAGCAAAGCTTGGACACGTTGTGTCAAGGGGTTCCGTGGATTGTAAGTCGCCAAGGACTCCAGGGCACTCATGGAACCGCTAAAGATAATGAAATGCGTGCCCTGAAGGCCAAGGATCCATTCCACCGCCAAACCGAGAGCCAAGAGCTCTGCAGAAAACACAGAATAGCCTGATGGAAGGCGATGGGCAACCGTCACCCCCTTACAAGCACAAGCACAAGCCACGCCAGCGTCTGACTTCGACCCATCAGTAAACAGCCGCTGATAACCGGCGTACTGAGAAGACAGCCGCCGGAACTCCTGCAAGTACCTTGCTGGCAGAGTGGAACCCTTCGGGAGGGACGCCAGAGCGAAAATGAAAATGCCACTTGGGACAAGCCAAGGGGCCACTGGCATCCCCCCAAGCCTCAAGACGCTGGGCATTTCAAAGGCTATTTCCTGACAGGACTGCTGGAGCCTATCGCGGAAATCACCCTTAACCACCCTGCGTCTACCGACTCGCAAGTCTGGCCCAAAAACCATGGACCAAGCAGGACTGGATTCCACAGCACGTAAACGCACAGCATACTGAATGGCCAAAGGTGGCTCCGAGGCCTCAGCATAGAGGCTGACCACTGGAGAAGTTCGAAATGCCCCAGTCGCCACACGCAGGCCACTGTGATGCACAGTGTCCAACACCTGGAGAGTCGAGTCACTAGCCGAACCATACCCCATGCACGCATAATCAAGTTTGCTGCGGACAAGGGCTCTGTAGAGGCGCAACATGGCAGTGCGTTCGGCACCCCATGAAGTGCCCGACAGAACCCGCAAGATGTTAAGTGCCCGCAAAGACTTGTCTTTAAGTTGGCGCAAGTGTGGAAGCCAAGATAACCTGGAATCGAACACCAGACCCAGGAAACGTGCCTGTGGGACAACAGGAATCTGCGCCTGCCCCAAGTACAGGCAAGGATCCGGGTGCAGTGTTCGTTGGCGGCAAAAGTGAATGCACACAGTCTTGTCCGGAGAAAACCGGAAACCATTACTGACTGCCCAGGTCTGGACTTTGTTAATCGCCAGCTGTAGCTGCCGCTCGTAGGTCTGCATGCGAGCTGCCCGAAAGCACCGGCCGAAGTCATCGACAAACAATGACTGGGGAACAGCAGCTTGCTGAGCAATGGGGTTGATCCCAATAGCAAATAAGATGACACTAAGAACACCCCCTTGAGGCACACCATTCTCCAAGACAAACGGGCGGGAAAGAGTCGCCCCGACACGAACACGAAAAGAACGGCCGGAGAGGTAAGCGGAAAGCAACAGTGGCATCTGTCCCCTGAAGCCACAGTCATAGAGATTACGGAGAATCCCATAACGCCAGGTCGTATCATAAGCCTTCTCCAAGTCAAAGAAAACCTGAACCAGATGTTGACGCAGGCGAAAAGCCTCCCTCACATCCGATTCAAGGGCAACCAGATGATCGATGGTTGACCGAAAACGTCGAAAGCCACACTGGGACGCAGATAAGAATCCGCGTGATTCCAGCACCCAGACCAACCTCTCACTGACCATCCGTTCCATAAGTTTACAGACACAGCTAGTCAGAGCTAGTCAAGCAGGAAAGCAAAACTTGGACACGTTGTGTCAAGGGGTTCCGAGGATTGTAATTCGCCAAGGACTCCAGGGCACTCATGGAATCGCTAAAGATAAAGAAATGCGTGCCCTGAAGGTCAAGGATCCATTCCACCGCCAAAAGCTCTGCAGAAGCTTCACTTGGTAAGGTTATTCCTGGATAAACCTTTTAATCCAACGCCTGGCCTGGTGAAGGAACCTGAGAACTACTACTCCCTGAAATTGAGCAAGTTCGTACTGCATTGCTGCAGTCCATCAAGAAGCGTTTTAGGGAAAATGAAACTCATCGCCTTTATTCTGCAGCAACAATATTGGATCCTCGTGTCAAAGATGGGGAATTTGAATCTAACTACAAAGCTTCTGTCGCCAAAATGATGGTTTCGGATAAACTAAAACAAGTTGTTATACCAGGAGTTCAAGTGACACCACAGCAAACCATGGAGCCGCCTCTTAAGAAGAAAAAAAAGGAATTGATATGAAAAATAAATTTTGTTCAACGGTATGTAATAGGTTCAACACTATTGCCTACTGAACCTTAGGCTACGTCTAGCTGACCTTGAAAATACAGTTACGTTAGGCATATAGATTTAAATAAACCAAATTTCTGTCTTACGTAGAATTTTGTAATCACTGATCAAGTAAGTGGTACTGCTATATTGCTTTATTTCTAAGCAGAAATTAACTATTTTACTGTAGTTTCTAAATTTCTGCTTAGAAATGAAGTCCACAAAAATGTAGTTGAAAAAGTATTAGGCTAGGCTACCATTTTTTTCATGTGTCTTAGGAAGTTAGGACTGGTGAGGAAAAATTTAACCATGGTGTCCTAGACCTACGTACAGAGAAAGCTAAATTGTTTAGTCCTGAAAAAAAAATCTGGTTTCTCGAGTCAAAATGACTAGGCCTTGAAATGTTTTGTCTTACCATATAAAAAAAAAAACACTAGCCTGCATGTACACAACAAATAAACTGCTTTAGGCCAAACAAAGTAAAAGAAAGTTTCTCAGGCAAATTATTTTCAAAAGAAGACGAGACATCCAGATATTTTTTTTTATTACTGAAAATGGTGATGCCGGGGTAAAGATTTTTAAAAAAATTTGTCACAGAAAATGTTCTTTATGCTCAGTAGAAGGTTTTCAAAATCCTCATACAGTTGTATAATTTATGACATGATCAAGGCAATTTTAGAATATAGGTTTTGTATCTTTACACTTGTACGACTCATAGCCTTTAGACAAAAATCTTCATTCTACAAGATGCGCGATGAGCATAATTTTTTTTTTTAATTAGAGAAAAAAAGCCAAAATGCGGGCCGGGCCCGAGAAACATTTATTTTTATTTGTGTGCCCTTAGTAAGCCTGCAGGGTTTGTATGGGATCTTCAAATTTGGAAAAAATACTTGACTTATAGGGAAAAAAATTTGCAGGCCTTGAATTCTAGAAAAATTACAGATGACTGGAAATGGCTTTATTTTTGTGTTAGTTGAATGGGAAAACAATTCCAGCAGTTAGGCCATTTAAAAAAAGGAAGTTGGTTCTCGGGCCTTTTTCTTTAAAAATACGTGTGGGTGGTCGGAATTCAATTTATTATTTTGGGTAAAATAAAGAACACCTGCCTCATACTTCCGCTTACCACGTGTCCACAAAATTATTTATTAACAAGAATGGTAATTTTATATATTTATGCCTCACTAAGGACCATTTTTAAGATCTAACTGCTATTTTTGCCGCGTGGTTTTTCATTTCTCATCAAAAAAGTCGATGCGGGTGGGGCTTGAGAACCAACTTTGTTTAATGACCTTAAATATGTAGTTAACTTGGCCAGCAACAATGGCCTAATATCTTACAATTCTTGCCCAACATGTTAATTGGACCGGCACTAGACATGACAAACGAAAATTGGAAATGTAAAGCCCTGACCACACCTATTTTAAGGACCTGCATACGCTTATTTTTTTTTTCGCAGCCTGAAATTGGTGGTCTAGTTCCGGTTCGGTGGAACCAAGTCCTCTGTAGGTTCAGTCCTGCAAAATGGCGGTTCGGTGCTGCCTTAGAAATCATACTGCTCGTACTGCAGAAAAAGTTTCTTAAAATCACCTGCCCATATGTACAAACGCCACGCCGAAAGGTCTGCAGTCATGGAAGTAATGCTCCAAAAGAACAAGTGGCAAAAATTTATTTTAAGCATAACATGCAAGTCATTCGGAAAGGAGGAGGAGACTTAGTGGTAGTTTATAGACCAAGTATTCTTACGGATGCATCTCATTATACTCCACGCCCACACTGTTTCGGATTTTATGCAAAACGTGATCGTTGGAAGCATAGATTCATATTGAGAGAAAACTAAGCTGCTGACATGACCAAAGATATCTTATTAAACAGAAGCAAGGGTCTTATGCCAGTACCAGGACAAGACAGTGAAGAAGCAAAGAAACTTAATTCCCAGTACGAGGCAAGATGCTGTTGTTTTGGCAGCGAAAAATGATGTAGTCATTTGCGACTTTCTTGATAGATTGCATTCCAGGAAAGATGGGAAAAAAAAGAGCATACGAAAAATGAAATCCACAATAATGTAAGAGAAGTTGCTAAACGTCTCCGACAATGAGAACCAGACCAGGCATGGAAAATTGCACAATGGAAACGTGCATCAATCCTAAACTATTTAGATATTTTGTATATTTAAACCATTACTGGTTTTAATGCAGAAACTGGCGAGTAGAGTCATCCACCGACTGCAAGAAAAATTGGAATGCACTTGAAAACACTGGCCCTCATAGTTCAAAGGACCGCACTAGAATTACACAATGGGTAGCTGTATGACAGGGCCGAGTAGTTCATTAAACTCCACTCAATGGAATTTTTCGTCGCTGTAGGAGCTGATGCAAAGAACATAACACAAGCAGGAGAAACAAGCCGAAAATGATACCTCTTTCAGAAGATGTTACCAAGCTTACTCAACATCTTGAAAGTGTTTCCAAAAAGGCAAAAGTAGTGCTGCAGGATCCTGCTATATGGAAGCAAGAATGGTCTAGTGCATGGCATGAAGGTACATTAGCTCAAGTTATTCCCATAAACTTAACCCGTAACCACCTAGATACGAACGTACGCCTTCAACGTATAACAGCGAAACACTAGTCTTAGCACGAGCTTTGTGAGGGGGCCCCGGGGCTCGCAAGCACAGCCCAGTGGTCAGCGTCGTCTGCTCCAAACCAAGAGAATGCCGGTTCGAATCCGAGAATTGAGCCAAGGACCATATGGGACTCTTAAAAAAAGGGGTCTGAAAGTTTTTCACGTGGTTATGGGTTAAGAAGGGAAGGGGAAGTGTCTAGAATTAAAGTCGAGGACTACAAGAAGGCATAATCAGTAGTTTGATGTAGAAGCTACACTGGATGACATAGAGCGCCACTTGTAGCAAGGTACTAACATGAAACTAAATACCTGGAACGGGCAATGTTCTAGTTCTGCTTACAACCAATTTGAAACAATCAATCGAATTGTTGCTTGAATGGTGCGCTATTGTTGGTGTTTCTCCACATAATCTTTATCTCTTTGTTAGCAATTATCATACGGCTAAAGACTGTGTTAGAAGTCAATATCTGTGGCACTGAGCATCCTGAATATTTGCGATTAACAAAACTTAGAAAACATGCGGCATCAATGTCTCAAGTGCTTAATTTGAGTGAGAGTGATCTTGATGATATGCTTACGTCTTTTATGGGCACGACCTAGGGTTCATCGAGATCACTACCGGCTGCTAGACGATACTCTGCAAATCGCCTAAGTATCCAAAAATTTTCTGGTCATGCAAGCTGGAACAATGGCTAAGCAAAAAGGAAAATTGCTGGATTCAATTGAAGTTTCTTTGGATGAAGGCAAGTGACAACTACATTTTACACTTTGTTAAATAACCAGCTTCCTTCAAATGTACTTCATGGTAATTTCTTTAGTAGCCAACATTTTATTGTCACCAGAAAATGTAATTATGGTTTAGACTTTTCACTTTACACGTCACATAACCTTTCATTCTTTCAAAAGCTTTATTACTAAAATTGTCATTATTATTTTTCAGATACATTACCTTTATTTATATTGTATTGTAAATGAAGGATTTGAGTAGCTGATTATACTGGGCAACAAATGACTGACTGATAAACGCAAAGGGAAATAAGCCATCAGCATAAATTGTACACTAAAAAAATGGCGGAGTACACGAAGCTACCTTTATGCTTTGAGTGGCCTGACCCATATTCACTAAATTGCTGACGTACCACCTTTACACAGGCCAGTGGACGAATTAGTAACATCGGTAAAAGCAGTATAACAGTACTGAGAGACTGGTTTGTTAATATCCCGGTTACTCCATTCATACTTTGGAAATGGTGGCAAGATTGATTGGTTAGTCGTTCATACCACTGCACATGATGCAGTAGCTTGATGTTTACGTACGATGGTTGTTCTTGCCCTTTCGTATTAAATTCACGACTAACTGATGCATACGATTGCTCAGCAGTGAAACCAACATTTTCACTGTACTGGGTTTGGATTTTGCTGGGTATTGTTAATATCCTGGTGTTTGAATGCACAGTCAAAAACAGAATATATTCAAATACACGACAAAGATTTTACACGTTTGTCAGCTTGATGAAATCGCCAAGTAGTTGACCTTGTAAGAATGAGAATTGCCGGCAAGTGTGAAGTTGGCACCGAACTGTTTATGCCTGATGTGACAAAAGAAAGCTGCCAAAAAGGCTGACATAATTCAATGGCCAATGGTCATGGCCTGGCTTGGACTAAATTTCTATTGCCCACATTAAGGTTTGCAACTAAGCTGAGACATCATATTTTGCAAGCAGAAGAAACTTACCAAGAGAAGAGCAAAACAACACAACTGACTGGAGGTGGTAAACAGGACATGCTCCACGTCTTATCAGAAGAAATTTCCCAGTATACAATGAACCCAGATGAACCCATGTTTGACCAAGTAGCACAGGTCCTAGTGAACAACTACCCTTGCTTAATATTGTTAAAGGGTGGCTAATTTGGAAAGTGGCCATACAATACAAAATGTCTAATTTCCGCAGCGAGTAAAAAGACTACGCAACAGCTTTGATGAAGACGCAAGATCTGAAGAAAATCCGTCAACATCAACTCAAATAAGTAAGTTTTGATGTGCACTGGACTTTACACATTACTTAAACTATTCTTACATACTAGTAAGAAGCAAGGCGGATGTAGGCAGCAGTGAACAGACAGCTTAATAGCATCAGATCAAGTACATTTATAGATTTCTATCATTAGCATATCAGGCAGCAATTGGTTGAATACAAACGGATGGACACAAGATGCACTAGATGTAACCAATCAGTAAAGAGCAGCTTGACTACCAAACGGACACACTTAAGAGCGTGTGCTCTCAAGGTGCACACACCAGCTATTGTCATTCCCCCAAAAATATAGAGGTCAGTTGAATTACTTTAACTGGACTGATCAATTTTAACTTCATACAATTTAGTCAGCATAAAATCTCGCTAACTACCAACTATAGAGAATCTATACAATTCTGTTGCTTATTATCAATACCAGGAGGAAATGAATACAAGTAAAACAGCACTGGAAGAGTACAAGATAAAAATATAGCCAATAAGTGCACAAGTAAAACAATAAAACGTGACGTTTCAGGGATATTTGCACCACGTTATCAAGTGTGGATATCAGCTCAAGGACTACGTACAATAATAAAAGAAAAAAAATCATGTTATGGCAGACACGCCTAATAAAATTCTAATTGGTTGGAAGTCGAGTGAGCCGTTTCGAAGAACGAAGATTGCGTTTCGTTGGAACTTACGAACCTACTGTACGACACTGGCCACTTTAAGACAAATGTAAGAAAACTAATCTGCGTAAACTCAAGCATATAAACCAAAATCAAGCATGTAACTTAAATTCTAAAGCATATAAACTAAAATAATCTACAGAATTGACAAAAAAATCTGATATTTTCGCTTAGGCTGTGTCGAACAGCAGGTTCGTAAGTTCCAGCGAAACACAATCTTCGTTCTTCGAAACAGTTCACTCGACTTCCAACCAATCAGAGAGCGAAAAAAATTCACCTTTTTGAAAGCTGACGTAGTAAATGAAAATGCACTCGCAGGGCTCCCTATTGTATTTGCTGTTTCGGCCAACAACGCATAGGTTCACATGACA
This sequence comes from Lithobius niger, assembly GCA_023313725.1. Taxonomy (NCBI): domain Eukaryota; kingdom Metazoa; phylum Arthropoda; class Chilopoda; order Lithobiomorpha; family Lithobiidae; genus Lithobius; species Lithobius niger. Next base: position 61,760 of record JAHWFP010156798.1, read on the forward strand.
CCATTGTTGTTGTTCATCGAATTTGCCAAAAAGTGAGCTCAGAACATGGCCCAACAGAGCTTTACTAGACTGTTTCGGACTGTTTGGGTTTTACAAAATGGCGGTATGTGGGGATGGTTTTACTGTTTATGTGTGTTATTTTTGCGTGTTTTGTGAGCAAGAAAGGGAATATCCTTTCGAAAATTAAATTTGCTTGTTTTATGAAGTTGTGGATTTCTTAGCTGATGCCAGGATCAGTCTTGTTTGGTTATATCTCCATTCCACAAGATTAATTTTTTTGGGGCCAAGCTACATTTTCTGCAGACATGATTAAAGGTTTTAGTATATGTGTAGCATGAAATCTGTGACACTGCCACAACTCGAGATAAAAGAAGATGTTGTAATTCGTATGTCTTTTTTTTAACATTAGGCTTTTTTAATTATTATGTACAACCTGTAGATAAGAGAGGGGTAATACTAATCGAACTCATCCCAGTCCAAATTGTAAAAGGTGTGTGGAGGGTTCAAATAATGACACAGTAAAGCTGACTGTTGAGATACGTAGTCAGGGAACATTCCAACTCGCTCCCCTCCACTCCTCCACCCTAGTTTTAGCCTGTTATCCAATTTCAGGTTTGTTTTCTTTTAAGACTAAATGTGTGATGTACTTTATTTAACAACAATAGGGAGAAATGTGTAGTGTGCGTTGCCACGTGAGTTGCCCTATTTGCATTGGAATTCTTTTTAAATGCCCCTTTGCCCCGAAACTACGAAGTTCACCATTATTTAGATACGGTAGTGCAAAAGGTTGCGTGGTAGTCTTAACAATTCCAGGAAATATGCAGCATATCCATAGCAGTCCTTTTTTTTTTTTTTACCCCAGACGGCTCTTAAAACATCATAGTTGGTCGCAATCCCTCTACTAGTTTTGGAGTGGGAGCGAGAGGAGGGGGGGGGGGGGGGCACAAAGTCATCAACACATAACTTTTTATTATAAAGCTCTTAAAAACTGCATATAAATTAGCGAGAATTAGGCTAAAACTTGCATCTAATTGAATGGTATAAAAAGATTTTCCATTCCATTGTTGCTTTTTTTGGTGATACACCCTGTATATCTGTACCACCTGAAAAAATTGAACAAACCTGGACAGGAGGACAGAATCATCGCCCAATTGACATATAATTTTTTGCAGAAGGTGGAAACGGAGATGAACACCATCAAGCTGTGACAATAACATGAACATAACGGACTTAGAGTGGCCAGAGATACCAATCACATTCAGGAGGGAGGACCCTTCAACAAAAGGAAGCAATGAGTAAGGATGGTGTGACCAATATGTAAACGGGCTAACACCACATCTTCCCAGCGACAAACACTTAGAGAGACGACTTCATGTTCATAATTTATTTCAGACGCGAAATGATTGCTGCTATAGATGAACTGTTTGCATTAGAAAGGCTTATGCCCCGTTTTATGCTCTCATGGGAAAATGACCGCGCACGAGGAATGCATTCGCTTTACCGCTGTTACTGTGAGTGCGTAGCCAAGTTAGAACCATAAATAGAGTTAGACAACAATGGTAACTACCTTTTCGTGTTTTATGGACGTTTTGTCCTGGAAGGATGTACAAAGTTCAAAGAACTCAAAGACTAAACTGGGGCTCGGTTCCGTTTTTGTGTTATTTTGCTTTCCATCCATGCTGGTATGCCGAGCCCCTGCAGTAATTGAAAGGATTCCTTTGCAATGCATGAACCTAAAGCAAAATGCATTAAAAGTACATTGGCTTCATCAATACATATGTTGACACGATAAATTTCCTTGCATATCTCGTTTCTCATAATTTGCTTGGTATTCTGCTAGTATACAAGAAAAATACCACTATTGTAGTATACCAAAGTAATTTATAGTGCAGTAATTTTAAAGAAAATGAATATTAAAGCAACCTTGCTTAGCTCCATTTGCAGACCACAACAATTCACCTTTCTAATAAAGGCCATCATTAAGAACCATGGTGGTCTTCCTAAACTCTGTGCGTACTCGTGTGCCACATAATGCGTTCTTAAACTGTACACACAATTACTTGCATTATTTAGGAAGAAGACGGGGGGGGGGGATTGAGGCTTAATGGCGCGTCGACAACTTGGTCATTAGCGCCAACCTCAGTCACAGTGCAGTGGTCCGGGTTGCCACTGCACCACACATTACAGAGATGTTCTTCAAACCCCTAATCTAAATCTTGTCATACATCTGTACCTCCTGCAAAAATTGAAAAACACCGGACAGGAGGACAGACTTATCGCCCAACTGACGCGCAATGTCATGCGGAAGATGGAACCGACGACGAACACCATCACGATGGCGACAATCAACAAGTAAGTGCCGGACCGTAAGTGGCCGTCGACACCAAGAACATTCAGGAGGGTCAACCCCCCGCAAAAGGAAACAGTGAGTAAGTCGGGTGTGACCAATTCGCAAACGGGCCAACACAACCTCCTCACGGCGACTGCGGCGACACGCCGAGTGCCACTCCTCGACAGTGCCTTTAATGGCCCGTAACTTATTACCGTCCTGTCTGTCCCACAAGGTTTGCCAAAAAGCGTCTAACCTCAGACGCAGAGTTGGAAAGGCATCTGAGGGAACAAGGCTGAGATCCCTACCGAGAGGGCCAGAAAGGGCCCCTTTCGCAGCAGTATCAGCTTGTTCATTCCCTGCTATCCCAACATGGCCCGGGATCCAGCAGAAAAGCACGGTTATCCGCTGGCCAGGCAAGCGGGAAAGCAATGCTTGGACACGTTGTGTCAAGGGGTTCCGAGGATTGTAATTCGCCAAGGACTCCAGGGCACTCATGGAATCACTAAAGACAATGAAATGCGTGCCCTGAAAGTCAAGGATCCATTCCACCGCCAAACCAAGAGCCAAAAGCTCTGCAGAGAACACAGAATAGCCTGATGGAAGGCGATGGGCAACCGTTACACCCTTACACACACAAGCACACGCCACGCCAACGTCGGACTTCGACCCATCAGTAAACAGGCGCTGATAACCGGCGTATTGAGAACTCAGCCGCCGGAACTCCTGTAAGTACCTTGCTGGGAGAGTGGAACTCTTCGGGAGGGACGCCAGAGCAAAAATGAAACTGCCACCTGGGACAAGCCAAGGGGCAACTGGCATTCTCCCAAGCCTCAAGACGCAGGGCATTTCAAAGGCTATCTCCTGACAGGACTGCTGGAGCCTATCGCGGAAATCACCCTTACCCACCCTGCGTCTACCGACTCGCAAGTCTGGTCCAAAAACCATGGACCAAGCAGGACTGGATTGCACAGCACGCAAACGCACAGCATACTGAAT
>JAHWFP010156802.1:17760-33719 GCA_023313725.1 Lithobius niger
ACAACTCTTCCAAATTTGTATTTTAAGAAGGTGGACAAAGTTTGTGGAATGGTTTGTAACATCTATACGCTTTTGCATTCAATTTTCCACCGAAAATTCAAGGAACAGTGTTTCTTATTTGTGGTGTTGTGTTTTCTTGAGATGACCTAGAATGCTGCCTTTGGATCAAAGAACTGCTTTTATCACGGAGCAACACTTGGTGGTCGTGTATGGAAGTGGCCGTGAGTGGTAAAAAAAAACAAAAAAACCCATACGAGAAAGAAGCTTGGAAAAAACAGCCGATGGGAAAAAAAACCATGACACAAAATTTTACAGGCAGGGCAGAGTTTAAACAAGGCATGACTTTCGTAAAGTTATTTTTTTTCAGAGCGTTTAATCGGTAGTTTTTTCTTTCATGTGCTGTTGTTTTCCTTTCCATGACCCCCCCCCCCAATCCCATCAATTTCCTCCCCTCTCCCCCACAGATTCGGAACTGGCCCGGACAAATAAAAGAAAAGCCTTTACGTTCAATGGAACCAAGCTCTTTATTTATTCGAAACTTGGGACAACCACTCAAAGTCAAAACCCAAACTCCTAACTTTTGCTTTTTTCAAACGTCAACTTCTCCAAAACGTTATCAACTGATATTCCGGAAGCTGACACGACAACAATCTTCTGTCGCGATCTTGATCCTTTATCGAGAGTTACTTCACTCTTCTTCACTCCTAACACGGACGCCAAATATTTTACTAGTTCACTGTTGGCCTCCCCGTCCACGGGTGGCGCATTAATTTGTATACCAATTCCTTCGGGAGAATCCACATCCGTTACTCCGTTTTGTTTTGCGCCAGGTTTAGCCTGAATTCGAATTTTCACGCTGCCACTGGAGATTAAAGTTACTGGCTTCTCTTCGACAACTGTTTTTTTCGCAGTTTCTTTCGGTTCATTCTTTCCTTTTTTCGGCATTGCTGTAGTGCAACAATTTCGGCTCAACTGACGCTGCAGAACACAGAAATACAACGATATTCTACAATTCATTGGTCACATTCTTAATTCTTGATGAAGCATAGTTTCAGAAAACGCACGAAAGCTAAAAACATTTACTGTTCTCTGCCAAAACACTTATAACAGTCGGGCGGTTACGTTTATATTTGTCAAAACTGACATCTCACGATTATCAACTGGGCGCCGCCATCTTGCTTTCTGCGACGCTTCATTAAAAAAAGATTTAAGATTGAGCTATTGAATTAATTTTCACAAGACAAGACCTGAACTACGTCAATGGAATTAACATTTTAAACTTTTGATCAAAGTTAACGTAAAGATTTCGTCAACAATAGGCCATCGCTGACTGTAGTGCATAATTTTTTTTTATTTATTTCGCAATTCCGACATTCGCCTACCCGTTCGGAAAACCAGCCACTAACAAAACAAAAAAAAAAAAAAAAAGTGAAGTACGCGAAAGGCCTTATGATGCCGCCGTTACCAGAATGAGTTGACCGTATTGATTGCTATCTTACTGGCAAACTTTGTATGTGAACGTGTCCGTAGTGTTTCACGCCTATCTGCTCACTTTTGTTATCGTGACTGAAGTGGAGCACTGGCACCAGTGTTGGTAGTCTAGGACCCATAACCTTGTAGACACGGCTCCCACAAGAATCAAAACAACGATGGCAGCAGCATGTTGCCTGCGTGTTCTCAGACAAGAGATGATTTTAACTAGGAAAATACTTCGCTGCAAAGCTACAACTCGTTTATTTGGCCAGACGAGAGTGAGTAATTATGCTGACACTAACATACAGATGACAGAAACTAAAAAAATGAAACAGAGACGGTTAGTAATGCTTCGAAACTTGATCGAAACTGATCAAAACATTCGATCTACATTAGCACCTTTACAGCACGCTGTATCGGAACAAGCGTCTGTGGTTAAAACACTAAAAGACAGCGGAGTCGGTGGTGAAGAATTAATGAACGCCGTTACTGTTCTCAAATCTCGAAAGCGCGAACTTGAAGCTAAAGAGTGGGAGTTGGCCCCAAGTGATGCATCACTTCACAGAATTAGATTGGAAGATTTGCTTAAGACACGATTTTTCTACAGCCCGTCGTGCGAGATTTACGGAGGAGCTTCGGGATTCTTCGACTTGGGGCCCTTGGGGTGCGGTTTGAAGACCAACATCCTAGAAGTGTGGCGCAAACATTTCATCGTGGAGGAACAAATGTTGGAAGTGGATAGTTCGATATTTACGCCTGAACCAGTCCTCAGGTCATCTGGACACATTGACAGGTTTTCTGATTACATGGTACAGGACACAAAAACTGGGGAATCGTATAGGTTAAATCACCTCATAAAATCCCATTTTGAAAACTTGCTCTCTGAAAATCTCGATACAACGACGCGGTTGGCATACAATGATATAATTTCAAAGTTGGACAGACTGACAGCAGAAGATATGATCAAACTGATTCACAAATTCGAAATAAAATCTCCATCGGGAAATCAACTTTCTGAAGTCACCGATTTTAATTTGATGGTTAAAGTCTCCGTCGGTCCCGCTGGGTTGACAAAAGGATTCCTGCGTCCGGAAACTGCTCAAGGCATTTTTGTTAACTTCAAAAAGTTGCTTGATTTTAACCAGGGACAACTTCCATTGGCCGCAGCTCAAATAGGATCAGCCTTCCGCAACGAGATATCTCCACGATCGGGACTAATTCGTGCAAGAGAATTCACTTTAGCCGAGATCGAACACTTCGTAGATCCAAATTGTAAAGACCATCCCAAGATACATACAGTGGAAAGTCTTCAAATTTTGTTGTATACACGCCACAGTCAAATTGATGGAAAACCTGCTGAAGTTAAAACTATTAAAGAAGCGCTTCAACAGAGGATTCTTGCTAACGAGTCATTAGCATATTACATTGCCCGAACTCAAACATTTTTGGTGAAGGTAGGCGTCGACCCAAAACGGATACGTTTTCGGCAGCATCTGTCCGATGAACTTTCTCATTATGCAACCGACTGCTGGGATGCAGAGTGCCACACGTCTTATGGCTGGGTGGAATGTGTTGGATGTTCAGATCGATCTTGCTACGATTTAAACCAACATTGGAAAGCAACAGGAATCAACTTAACTGCCGAACGCAAGCTGGAAGAACCAACAACAGTCCAGGTCTTGGAAGTAAATCTGAACAAAAATCTAATAGCGAAGACATTTGGACAAGACGCAAAAGAAATTATAGGCGCTATAAAGAGCCTGAACATGGAATCTATATTCGACCTACAAAGACAACTGGATGACATCGGGAATTATGTGTTGATTATTGGACAGAAGACGTGGGAATTGCCTGCATCAATGGTTTCAGTTAAGCAATTTGAAAAACAGCAGCATGTTGAAGAATTTGTTCCACATGTCATCGAGCCATCATTTGGAATTGGAAGGATAATTTACACCGTGCTCGAGCATACATTCACAACCAGAGCAGAAGATCAACAAAAGGCATTCTTGGCATTGCCTTCTTTAGTCGCGCCGGTGAAATGTGCCGTCTTACCACTGGGATCAAATAGAGAATTTGAACCGATTATACAGCAACTGTGTGGCACAATCACAAAGTCGGGACTCGCTTTCAAGATCGACCGTACAAATCGCTCAATTGGAAGAAGATACACTCATATGGACCAAATAGGTGTTCCATTTGCCATCACAGTAGACTACGACAGCCTCTTGGAGCCACACACAGTAACATTGAGGGAGCGAGATACCACTGCTCAAATTCGTGTTCCTCTCATAGAGTTACCTAACCTGCTAAAACGTCTAGCTTCCGAAGAACTCTCGTGGAATGAAGCAATTGCCATTTTCCCTTTGTTTGAACAACAGCAAAAAGCTACAGAGAAGACAACAAGTTGAGGAGACACCAACTGGAAAAATAATTGACAATTTCTGGCATGTGAACGTTTTTATTTTAGTCCAAAATATTCCATCGTAGGGTGATTTTGCCGTGTGCAACTGTACATTTCGTTTTGCGTAGAATTTATGTAGAAACTATTAGTTACCCGATTCAGTGTTTGTTTTTTGTACCATTAAAATTAAAAAGAATTGATTTGAAGGTCAAGCCCTGCTACACAGAACAACCACCCACCCACCCACACCTCAAATTTTTTTCGCTATGCAAGATACCCTCATCAATACTAATGGTTTTTTGTTTAAATTAAGTATGGCAAAAAGTAAACAATTTTGACATTGCAACTCCATTTTTTAAAGAACTTTTGAACAGTGCAAACCCAAATTAGTAGCTTAAGTCTTTCTCAATATATTTACCAAAAGAAAATGGGCAGTAGAGTGACAAGCACGTAGGCTATCCAAAAAGTCAGAAAATGTTTAACACTGTTGACTAAAGATGATCGCTTCCAATTGCAAATATCAACAAAGAGATTGCTGGAAAGTACACTAGCCTACTTTTGATCATTTACCACTTAAGCACAGATGTATTGCATGCTTCTAGCACTGCCGACATTCGAGATTCATTCATTGTTTACGTACAAGGTACAAAAACTTTTTAAACATGTTGCTTTATTTTTAGTCCGTAGTTCATTTTGTAGGCTACTTGTAGTTAACACATTTCAGAACACCTCGCATTCCAGTGGTAAGAATCACTCAGCCTTCACCAATTCCGGTCGCTTCTCACCAATTGGTAATGGGAAATTCTGCACTCTGCATTTCGTTTTTACCACTACAGTATGTGTTGGATAGTGTTGGTTACAACTTAGTAACTGGTAGACCACAGTGTACCAAATACCATGCAATGTTAAAATACCAGTGTTGTTTCAAAATGAAAAAGGCACTAAAATTATAACAATAGTTCATTTAGTCCTTGTGTTGTAGGGCTCAAAGCTGTGCTGGGTAAATAAAACTCTGCAACAATCAGTTAAGATCAACAATGGTCAAATTGGAATTCAAACAATGCACAAAAGTGGTGCCAAATTTGCATAAATATTTATTTGTATTTCTACTTGGATAGCATGTTAGCTAGCCTACAAATTTGAAAAGATTTTTTTTATCAAATGTTGTGAAGCATGCATTAAGCTTACATCGGGGAGAAAAATCAATAAGATTTTTCCATTAATACTATATCAGCATTTTTCAATAACATTTTTTATTAATACTTAAAAAATAATCGGGTGTTACCGGTACCGGCTGAAAAATTTCTGGTGCCGCCCAACACTACTACGGTATTCAGCAAAATGGTGACAGTGAAGAAGAAAAAACGATGCTTAAACTGTTATAATCCTGGAATAGGTTATCCAAGCAATGTTGTAGGCCCCATTATTTTTTCTTAATATTATGTCATTAAGTTAACACAATTTAATTTAATAATCAAACCAAAGTACAAGGGATTAGACTATAAATCGTCTAGCGAATAGGAAATTTAAAATAGGTTAAATTTTGCATTCCTCTCACCAGCTAGCAATGAATGGTGCCCAATTCCCATTCTTGAAGATGGGTGCACTGCGCTTAATTATAACAACTTGGTAAGACGCAAGCGTTATAATTGGGTCTACAGTCATCTTGTGTATTCCATGGGCATTACTTAGGCAAAAATCTGGCAAAACCTTTCTAATAAAAGTCTGCAATTGTGAGATCATCCAGGTACATGAACTGGATTCAATCTTAAGAGTTAACACAATGCCTTTATTCTCAATTATTAAGCGTGTACCGAACTGATATTTGCCGATCAGAGGCCGATCGGTAAAAATAGGTGCCAGTCATAATTTGACAAGTTACAGAACAATTTCCGATCATCGGTACCGATCATTAACGTGATGTTAGGTCGAGTGCGAAATCAGGTGAAGTCATGTAGCGTTGCTGTGAATTTGGACGGACATTTGGGATTTCATTTAGCGTCTTTTGCCAGCTAGTTTGTTAAGCCTAAAGCGGGAGGTGTGCGCGGGCGGTTACCCACATGTAGACCACATGTTTATTGGTTTTTACTGAATAACTTTTCAGTGCTGTATCCTATTGGTTTGGCTCTTCCATCAACGGAAAGGTCTCGTCGAGACGATTATAATGGTGTATTTGAATGTCCAAAATTGGTCAAAAATTGACGAAACAGCAGAAATTGGTCAAAACGGATTATCTGCAACATAGTCGCACGTCGCACCCCTTTCTGCCTCAGGGCTTGCTCTACCGCTCCCTCGTTCGCAGTATCCTTGAGTACGCTAATTCTGCTTGGTTGATTAGATTCGAATCAGAGCACGACAAACTGGAGAAGCTCCAGAGAAGAGCTGCAAAACAAGTTCATTCCATCCGTCACATCCCCTACACTGGACGCCCAAATGCCCTCAGGCCCCCTACCCTCAAATATCGCAGAATCCGAGACGACCTCATCTTTACGTACAACCACCTTCACTCTCCCTCAAACACAAATAAACCCCTCTTAGTCCTCAACAACGAACCACAAACAAAAAAGAACGGGCTCAAGATCTTCCAATGCCACTGCACCTCCAAAAAACCGTGAGCTCTACCTTCCTTTCAGGATATGCAGCACCCGGAACCGTCTGCCAAGGAAAATTGTCACCAAACACCAACATCTTCAAGACCAAACTTGACGCCTTCTTTGACAATCACCCCTCAGTTTGTGTACAAGAACTGGTGATTTCTTCCCACTTCCTCCCAGCATCAAAAGCTACAAGCTTCCTGCTGGCGTTTTGTCAATGTCAATGAGAGCAGCTTGATTTTAAGTAATCAACTGCCAATGTAAATTATATTTAGCAGATAACTAAAGGGAAGAATTTTCGGATGGAAGTAAAAACAACAATTTTAAGGGGAGGCATTAATTCGCCTAGTTTATGATTTTTGTGGTCAGCTGTTCAATCTTCTTAATGTGAAATTTATTCAATTTAGGGTATTCAGCATATAACTAAAGGAAAGAATTTTCGGACAGAAGTGAAAATAACAATTTAAGGGGAGGCATTCCTTCGCCTAGTTCACGATTTTGACCATAATGCATTTATAGGGGGAAAAGCACGTTACGTCACGGTGCTTATTAAACGATTTACTTTTATTTATTGAGAAATTGCCTTAAAACTGGATTTAAAAATAATTATTACCGCATAGGCACAATACATTCCGTTTTCAGAAAAGCAACAAAACCGCAACGGATAATCGGTAATCAGAAACTTTGGTTTCCACAGTTCTTTTAACGTTATGGGATCTAGAAACATTATGCAGCCATCGTGAAAGCCCACACCTACAGAAAACAAAAAATCAGAAGTGGTCATAATAAATCTTTAGTTTTAAGCAGTGTGTTCAATTAAGCTGCGATTCAGCTCGACAGCTCAAGTACTACAGAACAAAGAGATAAGGAATTTGAGTGGGTGTTGTGATAATAAGGGAAGGGATGGGGATTGATTGGATACGAAACAGACAACCTTGCTAAATCATCCATTGCTCACATCTTAAATATACCGTACATCACACATCACAGAAATAAAACACTTCTAGAACGAAAACTGGACCAGAATTAATGGAACTTTCAGTAAACTACTCTCTGAACGACGCGTCTAACGCTGCTGACATGCTAGTTGCAAGCTGTAACGAGGGAAAGGACCAGCAGCACCACCACGCTCGCTTCACTTGACACCAATCTAGCCAATTGTGTGCACAGACTAAGTTTAAATCAAATCGGCAACTGACGATCGGTGATCACGTACAATTTGTGAGATGCTCAGAAGCTATCTGCACAACATTTGTCAACATCTTTGGTGGAGACCCCTGCAAACGTTCCCCGTTTGGTCTTACGGCGGGAAGAAAGAGACTTGTCCCTCACAGAGTAGTTTGTCGAAGCTGGAACTACGTCCAGGGCTCGAATTCTCCTGCAAACCAGTAATGCGATTCAAACTACAAATTTGCATAACAATATTGAAAATTTAATTATTAATTAACAATTTTTTAACAAATAATTCTTTTTAGTACAGTACAAATCATTGAAATTTTTTTTGTTATAATTAAAATAGGCAAATACTCTAAACTTTGAGCACGATAAAGACAAACTTGCAATTTATTTTAAATAACTTGCGTATTTGTCATAAATTGTTGTTGAGCTAGCTTCTAAATTTTGTTGCTGCATGCATATTCATCAATTGTTTACTAGGCTATTCAAACGAATCTAGGAAAAAATGGAAAAACAGCCAATGGGAAAATCAAGATTCTACCAGAAACTTGTTCTCGCAGGAGAATCGAAGTTCTCAAGAGTAGAATCCGACAAAACTGTTACTTATGGGATGGCACCTTTGTACTTGCCCACTTTCCATACTCAGGTTTCGTACTCGCCTGTAAAATTCCAGGACATTCAATGACCACACAAAAATAATTAACAGACAAATAAAACAATTAAAAGCTTTGACGGAAATGCGTTCACAAATTCAACCCACGTTAAACCAAGAGTGAGAAATACTGGTGCTTCAATTGCTTCAATTTCGTTTTGGTGCGGTTGTTTTATATATAGTTCATACACACGATGTGTCACGCCTTATTTTGATTATTTAGTTTTATTTTCTTGAAGGTTTGTGTTTCTCAACACTGTAGGATTGCACACTGATTTCCAACATGGTAAACGTAAATTTTCAGGAGTATTGGAGGACTTGACGGAATTTTCAGTTTTCAAGCTTTTTTCCAGGCCTTGGCTTTATTTTCATTTTCCGGGACATTTCCAGGTCATCAACGACCTGTACGAACCCTGCATACTACTTATGCAAAAAACCACGAGTCACTTCCGGTGTTCTCTCCTCCACTCACCCGGCGGTATGTCATGACTCTTTTGCGGCTGGACAATCCCCATTGACCAGGGAGGTGGGTGGGAGGCAAACTCAACACAGTTTCGTCGGATACTCCTCAGAGAAATTCGATTCCCCGGCAAGAACTAGTTCTCTGGTAGAATCTCCATTTCTTCATCGTAGAATCCTCCTCGCCGTACTTGTGAAACAGATTAGTAGACGTGGCGCTACCGGCCTTACAGTCGCTGCAGCAATGACCCAGCCACATCTGGGAGAAATTCACGTTGCTAATGCGTGGCGAAAACAGACTCCAACGACCAATTCGCCATCTCCATGACCCAAACCCACTGCTGCGGATGTGACCGCTGCCGCAACCACCATTTGTGGTGGAAATTGCGAAGTGATACCTCTCATTCAGAGCCCCTGAGATCACACAAAAAAAGTCGATTTGCGACACCTGAATGGCATGCAATGTTTCTCTACACGTCCGGGGGTTAAAGCGAGGCCATTCAGGGGTTGAGTTAGCCATTTTACACGTGACATAGTTCGCGTGTAAAATGGCAGAATGGCGTTGCAACACAAGTTTCGGACTGTTTTTTTCATCTAGTTTTGCAGTGATAATGACTTTTTCCTCTACAACTATAAGGTCGTCCATTACTTTTTCACCCACTGCCTCCCCACCCCCTCTTCTGCCCTCTTTAATTTTTTGTAACTTTCACGATTCTTTGTTCAGTAAGTAGATGGACCATGACTAAGTCGTCACCCAGAATTTTAAAAAAGTTATGAAATTTGACCTTACCAATGTATCGTCCAATGTTATCATAACGGAGACAAGTGATGTTTTTATCTTCAAATAGCCGTTCGTTAACTGTAAACCTATTAATATAAATTCAATAGGTTAAAAAAACAGATGTGTGATTTAAATTAGTATTTTTATACCCTAGTACTAGTTGTTAATGCTAACTTGCTCCATCCACAACCATAGGCTTGCTTAAATATATATATACATTATTATATACACAGAAACAAAACTCACTTTTTTTTATGGACTTAATACCACTTATACCACAGCTGTGACGTCATGTTAAATCAACGCCATGCTAAATTTCTGTAGGTTAAATCCAGTTAACCGTGAGCAGAAATGTGCGTCATCGTAAAAAGTGTGGGTTATCAAGTTACCCTACACTTTTGCCGATAACCCACACTTTTGACACTTCTGGATCATGCGACGGGAACGCACACACCACAACCAAAATTATAAAGCGTCGAAAACCGTAACGTAATAAAAACGTACAGAAGGAATTACTTAACCCTTTGACTGCTGAATTAATTTTCAATCTCCACAAACGTAGGAGTAACCTGGAAGGGACTCAAACTAGCAACTTGAACGAGCTCTTTAAATCGGGCACACGCCTCTACCAACTCGGCCACTGCCATCTCTAGAGTCTGCTTGTTAAGGGAACCTAGTATTGTTGTCGTTTCTCCATTGTTGGCCATTTCCTGCATACTTTGGACTCTGTTTTTAGGACTGCAAGCTGTGCTTGTGTTTTTGGCGAGTATACTTTCCCTGCTAAGGCTCACATGTCTGTCCCATTGCTAAGTTTATGCCCTCCGTCTTAACTCCTCTCCCCCCCCCCCCCAACCTAAAATGGAATGACCTTCATTCACACCTATACACCTTAGGCTATTACCGCTGATTTGAAACAGTTCTCAAACTACAAACGCACAAAAAGAATTACTTACCTTGCCAGAATGTGGGCACAATGTTCTTCTATCCCTGCTTCCTCACATATCGAAGTTTGTTCTCTCCGAACATGGCGAGAGAGCTAGCTTACCAGCCAAACCTTGCGAAACAACACGTCGTCTAACTCCCACCCACCCACCCCCTCCACCCACAAACTTGAGCGTAGCCTACAGTCTGCCCACCTGCCAAAGGAATCGTCCGTCTAACATCCACTTCCCCCTCCACAAACTAAAATGGAACGACCTTCATTCATTTTGACATAATGTATTTCTTGAAGCAATTTTCACAAACACAAAACGTTTTATTTAAATAAGAGTTAGCTTTATGTCCCAACTGTGCTATAAATAATTTATTGGTTAAAATCGAGCGGTTATCGATTTTTAACCCAAGGCTGCGATTATTGTCCAGCTCTCGTATGCAAACACTATTTGCATACTCGAGCCGGCCAATAATCGCAGCCGTGGGTTCAAAATCGATAACCGCTCGATATTAACCAATAGCTATTACTTAAGTTACTATTGAGTTGTCATGTAACTGCAACTTTTCATCTTACTTCTCCTTGAAGTTCCAAACTCGTAGGAAACCCACTTCATTACCCCAGCAGATGTGTTGTCTGGAAGAATTAGGCAAAGTTTGCGTTTTGCAAAGTTGACAAAAATTATAACAGTCGCAAAAATAAAAGTAATCAGACATGCAATAATGGAAAGTTTGTTATGAACACACTAATGTTCACTTAGGAAGAAACAAAACCATGAACTAAAGAAGATACGGTAACATCAAATTACCCTTATGTAGTTGTTTGCAGTGTATAGGGTTACTATACAACATACTAGGGAGCATCTATAAATTACGTAATGCTTACGTACCTTTTTATCTCCTCTCCCTCTAATAAGATGTAACACTTGACAAGAACCCCTCGCCCCCGCCCCGTACCGTAAGGGCACGTTCATGGAGAAAAGATAATGCTGGTGCGATGCTGTGCTTGATAATCTACAACAATATCCTTGTAAGACAATATGGCGCAAGCAACAAAACACAGTAGCACGAGAAACTTGGCGCTTGTTGCATGAAAACAAACACGTACTAATAGGGATGTGCAATAAATTCGTGCCGAGTATGGAACATATACTCGAACTCTGCTCGTCGCTTGCATCCATACTCACAAAACTTCCGCTGAAAATGTGATAACTTCGCCAATTTGTTAACACCAATACAGCATGTTCTTCCTGCAGTGATTAACCATTTTAAAAGGATAAAAAATGCTCGCCTTCCTTGCATGATGTTGGCAAGAGAAAAAAAAGTGATAAAAACTACAAAAAAAGTATCTAGCACTAAAATAAGTGATTTAAGTGACGCAGTGCAAGTCCCGTTGTTTATGCGACCCGTCTTGCCTTTAGCATTTACGAGTATGAAATGGGCCAATTATAGACACGCAAGCCAAAATTGCTTTTAAAAAGGATTTACTTGTTAGGATGTGCTGCTATGGCAGTAATTCTTCGGTCAGATTCATGCAAAATAGGCTGAAAGAATGCACAAAACAGATTAGTTTATTTTCAACTATGTTCTTTAACCAATTAAAATCTAAACTTTCAAGTGCATGAGAGACACAAAGCTCTAGCTCAGCCTACTTTTATGTTTGTAGCGTTCTTAGTTGCAAGACCCAAGACACCACTCGATGTGCTGTAGATGAAATTGCGACAAAAGAATGGCTTGCGCTGAAGTGTGAGGTCTGTCATATCTGGTTTGCTGAAAAAAAAATTAAAATTTGTGGATTCTTAACTTAATGCACATGTCTGGTTCCTGGTGAATTAATACTAGGATTAATACTGTACTTTAACGTTTTAACTTTATACTATTGCTAATCAAACTCAAAACGTAATGTATCCTCTAGTTTTTTTTATTGTTTAACTGTATCTGTGACTCCATTACACCACATAGTCAAAATTACTGTATTTTCATGAGACTCCTCACTGTTATTCAACATACAACTACAGTTTGTTCCACATTATGTTTGCAGATGCCACGTTTCCTTCCACTACAAGTGCAAAAAAGACTAAAATACCAGGGGCACCTGGTTAATTTTAGTTTTTGCTTGCCTATACGAAAATATACATTACCTTTTATTTAAATAGCAGTCTCAATCCCCCCCCCCCCACCTTGAAAGTTGACTTCCCTGCCAGGCTCGTAACTCACTGCGCAAGACAGGAACTGGCTCCGTCATATATAAGCGGATCGCAACGGAGCGCAACATCTTTCTTCCAACCCATGTGAACCTAGTCCATCGTGGGGAGGCTGGGTGGGTTAAAAGGTAACGAATATTTTCGTATAAGCAAACTAAAATTAACCAGGTGTCCCTGGTATTTTATTCTTTTTATTGCCACAAAAATATCCATTACCTTTTATTTAAATAGCAGACTTTGTCACCAATGGAGGCGGGCTAGGTTTAGAGCACCCACGTTACGAGCTGGCGATCCCCAACAGATAATTATCTGAGTGGAACTCACGAATATTAAAACCAACCTGGACCCGGGATCCTCATTCCCAAGGGCTAGCAAACAGGAACAGCTGATGCCAGGGGTAGAAAACATTCGGTTCAACACTAGGGGGAAAGTAGGAATGCAGATAAAACAAAATGCCAATCCTACCTTGGACTGAAAGCTTGGAAACGGTCTTCATTCCCACGGTGTCTACAAAAATCAGGTTCGGCACTGATGACGGCTGGAGAAATTCGCAGCAACAGGGACAGGTTGCGTAAAAGTTGTTTAATACATTTGGTGGAGGGAACTGAGAGAGCGTCACATGAAGAACAGACGCATCGTATCCCGGGAGTACCGGATTCAGGAAGTTCCCTTGGATCAAACAGGGTGTAGAGAGAACAGTTCGGAGATGGACAGTGTTCGAACGAAGGGCAGCAGTTTGAGCATCATGGTAGACGAGGCGGAAAGACAGGGGTCGGATCGTGGGGGCGTGAACAGGAGGATCGAAGGGATGCAAGGGTGATCTGACTGCAGGAGTCGATAGGCGGTGCCGTAGTGTAAGCGTAGCCGAGGATGGGATATTGGGTTCCCATTTAACATCAATTAGCTCTCACCCACAAAGATCTCTAGACAGACTGTTTCGCCCTTGTTTGGGCTCGTCAGTAGAGAATGGAGCCCCAAACAAGCAGACGTTTCTGATCTATCGCTTGCTGAAACCGTATTCGTTTCGCCCTTGTCGTTGGGTTCCCAGTTCTGTCTGCCAAAGTATTAGTGTGGGGTTCCTCTTGTGTGGATGGGAATCGATGAAGGTGATCGAAAGCGGTTGGATCGGAATGAAGAGAAGGATCAAGGTAACACCTTTGTCGGTTTTCTTTTTTGTATGTTTGTAAAACGGACAAGGAAAATGATGAAATGTCTCAACGAGAAAATTATCAACAGTTGTAGGTAGAAAGTCTAAGTCGGTATTGGTAGAACAACAATCCTTCACTGCATAGAGTTACTGATGGAATGCTGTATATTTAGAAGCCAGGCGAGGAGCAACGATTTCGGATCCGGGAAACGGGAACGGAACACCTCGCCGACCCGGTCAATTTTTGTAGAAGGGATCGGAATCGGAGGATGAGACATGGACGTAGCAGGTTACATAAGGGATTATGCGGAAGCCTAAGGCAACACTTTTAGCTCATCGCCTACAAGGAGAGCAAGGTAGAGTCCTGGTTGATGATTCCAAATGACGAACGATCCCTGAAAACACAGGAACGAAGGAAGGCGCATCATCGTACTGCCAAACCGAGTACGATGACAAGGCTCGGCAGGACGGAGAAGCAGTGGCTCGGGACCACGCCTGTTCCAGAGGGCACGGTTCATACGGAATCGCCTGGTCTGTGTCGATCATCGGAACGGTAGTATCAGGACAGCCAGCTGGGTTGGAGAATCGGATGAAGCACAAAATGGTACTGCCGCCGGAGTCGGAGGAACAGTGAGTGGTACTGGAACCAAAAGCGGGGGAACCGGTGGAGGCATGAAAAACAGGGCGGCGGTGGCCGAGGGGTCCCGATAAGGAGCGGCGTGCTGCCTCGTAAATAGCACGTACGGCGAAGATGGCTGGTAATCGGATGGAAGCGAGGGATCACAAGGGGGTTGAGGACCAATTGTAGCTGGAGCTCCATGGATACGCCGAGTTCGTGAATGGATGAAATAGAACAGTCGCCATGGTGGTGATGATGGCAGAGGGGAAACCCATGGGAGCCTGTGTCGTCGTATGCGATAGTTCATTCGTAGAGACGTCTGTATTTGGATCGCAAACGGTCCAAGGAATTGGAGACGGCGATCATCTCTGACTGGTGGGTCAAGTTTCGATCCTCGGCACTGGAGAGGGAGGATAGAAGAGCTGAATTTTCAGTTCGGAGATTCGTGAACTCTGCCGAGAAGTTTTCCGCCCAATACAGGACAAACCGGAGGTTGAAGTCGATGTTCTCACGGTCAATAATGGAAAGATGCAAACCTCTGGTAAGGCTGCCCGGATGGTGGAGGCGGACAGGAACGGGGTTGGCGCCGAAGACGGTGGCTTAACAGCTGTATCAATACGTGATTCTACTGCTGAAAGAGGCGAACCCATCGTCGAGGTAACCGTGGCTGACGGCTGGGTGGGTAAGCATGAACTGGTTGATGAAAGCACGGCGATCGAAAGACGAGGTGGCCGAATCTGCGAGAATCGTGGAGGAGCATCGCATATTTGACGATTTTGATTTTAAGGCCTTTCCTAGGAGGGAAGGTGGGTCGGAAAGGCCGAACCCCAGACGTACCAGGGATCGCAAAAGGCACCGAAGGCGAAACTTTGGAGTGGGTCGAGACTTTGGTTCGGGTAATGCGGGATCCAGACGATTGAGAGGACAGTTTTTTGGCACGAGCGACGAGGATTTAGCAGCAGATCCTTCAGTTTGCGTTGTCGATCTGCCTGCCGACGAGAGCTTCTTTACTGCTATCGAATGTCAATCCAGTTCTCCTTAGAAATCGTCACACAAACACTACAAAGAAGGTCATACCCGTTGTACTGTCGATGATGCTGGCAACAGGTTGCGAGGCAAAATGTTCCTTGGTCCCTGCTGCAAAGCCCAGGCAAACATACGGTGCAGGATCGGGGACATTTACAACATTGGCTGGTACTCGGAAGAGGAATCGAGAGACATGACTGGAAGCGGGGTGTACAGCGATTACAACAGAAAAGCCGTTATAGATTTTGAAGAAGCGCGCCATGACGAGGGCGCCCTCTGGAGACGGAATAGCGCAGTGGAGATCAGGAGTTCCGGATGTGAACAAGAACCAGAAGACGAGGGGATCAACGACATCAGCGGCCCAAAAGGGAAAAACCGTACTGAAAACGAAGTGTTTGAACTGATCACGCTTAGAAGTGAAGCTTGGTAGGGAGGTCCCGGAATGACGGATCGGAATCAAAGACCAGAAGAGAAACTGTAGAATCCGTGTGGAT